>JAEBDU010000106.1:979582-1130438 GCA_016802625.1 Heliconius numata | reverse complement strand
TAATATATAAGTAATTTTGAGCATTTCTATTTATTTTTAAACAAAATTTAACTTTTATTGTTAATGGTACAAAAATAGGAAAATTAATTTTAATATGCCTTTCGTAGTATATAAAAATATTTAGTAATATTAAGCACACTTGATTATAAAATGTCCAGGGAAAAGGATATTAATAAAACCACAATTTTTATTAAATTATTGTAATTGTCTTTCCGAAATGCATTTATAATACAATTGCAATTTATAAATATAAATGAAAATAAATTTATATAAATAAACATTTATTTTTATATTTTATTTACCCTTAGTTTCTTATTAAATCTTTACCGGCATAAATTTAAATTCTTTTTATATATATATTTCAATATTTACGTTTATTACGTATCAATATGTAAGGGTGGCCTCTTGTTTTAATGGCTCGTTATTTATTTCAAGAAAGCCAATAGGCCAAATAATACATTTTTAAAATAATGAAAATAATAATAATAATTGTTAATTTATAAAATTTATGAAATAATTGTAAAAAAGTAAAATATGAAACCACTCAATGATTTTTGAAAATTAGAAAGGCTTCTACACTCGCATTTTATTTTCCAATTATAGAATTTCTTTTCTGTTTTTTTATTCGTGTATAATAATTTACAAAAAACTATCCAAATAAGTTAATTTTAAATTTATAAACTAAATTGTGCTGTTTCATGTAAGTAATAAATTTTTAATAACGTGACGGCATGATAAACAAGTGCTAAATTATATATTATTGCAATTCAATATATATTTTTTAGTAATATAACCTTATTTGGTATTAGCAAAAAATATAACATCTCAATTAAAAATAAAATTAAAAACACGTTACTTTATTATGTCTTGTATATTTACTTTATTATTATAGTACAGGAGGTACCATTGCACTTTCCCTATAAATTAAAAATGAACTAGAACTTTGTTTGCGTACATTTTAAGACGTAAAGTAGAAAATCGCAATTTTTCTCATTCTCGTAGAACTTTCGAAAAAACTTTTCTTAGTGCTCCCCTACATTCCCTAACCTACCCTGCCTTTATGCCAAGTTTCAAATTTCCGTGTCCAGTAGTTTTGTGTGATTTAACTCGGTAAATCACACAAAATCGGTCGGTAACTCAGTTGTGAAAGAGCTTTAAAGAGCTCTAAAGAAACATTACATAAGCCTAACGGCTATACACACGTACGTATACGGCTATACACTATAGTAATATAATTTTCAAAGAAAATAACATTACTTTATTCTTTAATAAATAATAACATGCTTTCAACGTGTCCCTGTTGCCTGTCCATAACATTTTTTTAATGCCACTTTTGCCAGCTTTTCAGTATGTGATGTCTATTTAAAATGAAACGTTACCTCCTGTTCTAACCTATTTAAATAAAATTAAACATTCCTAACCCTTCTCCTTTCCTTTCTCTTGGTGAGAAGAAAAAAATTGGTGCTAATATTATTCGTAAAAGATATTTCACGTTGTCAAGTTCGTCTAGGACGATTGGACTGGACTTAATTTTAAATGTATTTAAGCGTCTTTATAAGGCAATTTCACTTTAGATTTTAAATAATGGTAACATATTGAAATTCTGTTTAAGAATCAGAACGTATCAGGAATCCTATACGTCCCTTTTGAATAGCTTTTTAATATGTTTTTTTAATATATACCATAAGATTTTACTGTGGCGATTTTTTACAATTACAGTTTTAGTTGTAAATATGAATCCAATGATTCAAACTAAATAATTTAGCAGAGGGATGAATAGCTCCTGGTAACATTATTCAGCACCGTTAGCAGCCGTTTAAAGAAGAAGATTGGTTTTCGTTTAAAACTATAATAAGATATAACAAAAAAATAAAAATCCAATTTATAAACAATTGGCACGAAGGATTTTGGTGAATTTTTTTTGCTCTTCGCTTCCCGCATATATGAGAGTAGGCGGAGGTAACTAAGTGTTAAGACACTTTTGTTGTTTCCCATTTTCCGCCTAATTTTCGAGACATCGTGTGTCGAATGGCGGATTTCAAGTCACGTTTTGTTTCTAGACCAGAGCGCGGAAGCGGAAATAATTCATTCCACCGAGTGGGGATCGAACATCGAAGTCACTGCCAATAATTAGTTAATACGTTCACTATAAAGAGCTCTTGGCGTGGTGTGGTTGTCCATTGCTGGTATGCGGCAGAGGCGGGCCAGGCTTGGCGAGGATGGCCTGGTACATGGCCCACACGGCCAGCGGCCGCATGTAGGCCACGGAGCGGTGGTTGCCGTTCTCGTACAGAGCCTCGGGCGTCTCGAACGAGAGACCCATCTGAGTCAATGTGGCGTACATTCCGCCCGCTGTCGCGAACGCTTGCTCGTGCATCCCTGTAACATATTAAAATTGTTTTTAAGAAAAATCAAAGTTTGATGGTAGCGGGACTCGAACTCGTGACTCCCGGAAATCGTTCAAGTATCGTCTGCTCTCAAGGCTAAAATATTCTTACTAAGCTTGTTCTCGTGTGTGGTGCACTCACTCACCCTCGTGTATCATGAGCGCGGCAAGGCCGTACACGACGCCGGTCCACACCTCCTCGCTCTGCAGCGCAGTGGTGTCGATGCCACGCGCACGCACGTACCCGTTGACGGCGCCTCGACCGCCGTCCATGAAGCGCAACACGTTGTTCTCGTATATAGTGTGCAATGCTTTTTTGACGTTCGCGTCGGGGAACACTTGCTCGGTCCACCCCGAAGCACGGAGGAACCTATACATTTTTTGTAAATTATTTTCTTGCAAATTATGTTTCGCCTCATGCTGTATGCCACATATTGCAGGGTAGGCTGAGAATACCTTGTAATTAGATTCTCAGCTTTTTGCGTAAAAACGAAACACTTTGTTTTGAGTTGCGTTTAAAAGTGTCTTTACACTCCAGCTTTGCCCATGCTGCTTTATGTGAGATGTATCACAAAGCTAAAATACGCTATTAACAAATGTATCAAATTGAAAATTTTGAAACATTTACCAGTGGCCAGCCAGTTGGTCTGCCATGATGACGTCACAGTTGGAGGGTTTCGTGTCGAAGCGGTAATATGAGCCATTCCATAGTTTCTTCTCGTAGGAGGTTCGAGCTTGTTCTAGAAGCTTCGAGAATTCCTTTTCGTCGTCCTCATGTCCTAGTATGCGCGCCATCGTCTTCATTGCACTGATGGAGGCCACCCATAAGCCACCGCAGTATGCGCTTAAAATATTATTGTTAAATGTTAAAATAATATTACGTATAGTTATAAAATATATTATATTATTAGTAATATTGATTTATATTGCAGTGACGGTAGATAGATAAAATATAACAAATCAATAATTATTTCTTCACTTTTCATGATTCGGACAACTGAAAAATGAATATTTCTAGAAAACCTATAAATATTAAATCTTAGAAAATTTCATCTTCAACACAACTATCGATACAAAAGGCTCAAAATAAATAAAGGCGTATTAAGACTGAATATATTTTCTTGTATCATGGCTAATTAATCCGTTCGGTTTGTTACCCACCTAGGGCCGGTCATGACCCACGCGTCATAGGTCTGGTCGGGAAAGCCCCCGTTCTCAATGAGGCCGTCGGCGTCGCGGTCCCAGGCGCGCGCGCGACGCAGCAGGGTGGCGCAGGGCGCGTATAGGTCGGCCAAGTAGCGCTCGGCGCCCCATACGGCGGCGGGTGGCGCGGGCGGAGGCGCGCGCTCTCCCTCCGCCTCCTCGCCCGCGCCGCCGTACAGCAGCTCCAGGATGCTGTGCGCGGCCACGGGCGGCGACACGGGGGCGGCGGGTGGCGGGGGCGCGGCCACCGGCGCCTCCTCGATCTGCTCGCCGTCTATTCAAAACGTATCGAAGTTACGGAAATATTATCGGAATTCACTAATTGAGTATTGTTTTGATTTGATTTGATTGAGAGTTGTATTGGTTTGATTCTCCGACGTCGTGAGGGTCACGAATCGGAGTCGGTTTAAATAACAGCAGATATATAAAGAAAATTGTAACTAGAAATATTGGTATTGTTTCAAAATGAAGTTTTAGAAGTTTCTTGTTTCTACTGACTTATCGGTGAAATATAAATTACAATAGTCTTAGAGAAATAAAACAACAAATGATTCATAATGCACTAACTTCAAAAATATCGATGTTTCCAGGAAACATCGATGTTTGCTATTTATTGAACATAGATATTGCTTTAACAAGGACATCCCTAACACGTACCGGTGGAGCGCACGTAGAGGTCGTCGTGTCCGTCGCGCACGTCGTCGATGTAGGCCAGGGAGCGGTAGCGAGGCGCGGTGAAGGGCGCGTGGTGCGCGCGCAGCAGGCGGTAGTCGCGCATCACTTGCAGGATGAACTTCAGGTTCAAATCCCGCCACTCAGACACATCGTGAACGTTGTACGCGTTTATTTGTGTGAACGGGACGCCGTCTGACGGTCATAGAATAACATGTTACAATCGGACCTTTTCCGTAAATCCATTTTGACAGTGATACGTTGACGTGCGATGTCAGTCGGACGGGCATCATAATTATGAAACTTACCCGGTTCACCCAAATCGTGAGGGATGGAATCTTTGACTTTGAATTTGCAAACTTTTCCGTCGTACAGTGACTGCCTCAACTTTAGCGTTTCCAACGCTATCGCGTCTCGAAACATGTATTGCAGCACAACCTGTAAGTGCAATTACAACAATGTAATTTGTGAACGGTTCTTTATTACATTAATAAATTTTACGCTTAATACATGATTATAATTTAGATAATTGAGTAGAATAAAACTATCATTCTTACCTGCAAATTTGGCCAAAGCTGTGCCAAAGCAAAAGACGCATAAAAATGTACGTCATACGTATTATACATGCGATATTCGTGTCCTTCCAGATATCCAAACATACCAAGTTCATGTCTAAAACGAAAATTCTCAGTATAATACTTATATAGTTAAATAACATGTTGTATCCCAATGATTTTTGAATTATTTTAAATGGATAGCTCCAGTCGTTAGTATATGTATACTCAAAATCATAGCAGATGAACCTATATGGTAAATTCGTGTGATTTCGCATAAAACACACGAAAAACACTTAAAAATTGGTGTAATAAGTATACATGACAAAATAATATAAATTCGACAGTTGTGGGCCGTAGCGTTTGGCGCACCGGTCTTTCAGGTGACCGCTAGGGATACAATGTGAAGTTAAGTTTTCATTTTAAGTATACTAACCTTGGATCAGTCTCGGGAAATTCGTCTGAAACGTCGAACCATATGGTGCCGCCGTCCGCGATGAAATAAAGCTCGTTCATTAAGGCACTTTTTAACCAGTCTGGAATATTGCTGGAAAACCATATAGGACATTTAATACAAAATAATGTTATATTTTACTTTACGAAAACATTTTTATAAGATGAAAATAAGCTGTAATTATTTTTTTACAAATATAATGATCGTTAGATGATAATCATTAAATATGTGTTTAATTAAATTATTAATAAAGCAAGTCGAGGTTGTCGTAGCACGGCAGCACCGCGTCTGACTGTAAACGCGACCCTTGTAGGTTCGTTTCTAACTCAGGAGATGATTTTTTTTATTTGCCCTAGCAAGAAGAGAAAGTGTTGCCTTCTCTCACGCAACATACAATGGGGAGAAATCTTAGCACCAGGTTCCCTCTGTCTTATCTGCTATAGAAGGAATACAGCGTGAAGTTAAAAAAATATAGTATAATAAGTAAATATGTAAAATTATATAAATTACTTGTTATTGAGTATAGGATCTTGCCACTCTGCAAGCTGCTTTTCCCAATTTTTATAGTTCATGAGGGCATACGCCGCTATACTAGTACCAGATATGCCATCACTGCCGAAATATTTCGTATAAAACCTGAAATAATAGCCAAATTATTTATATAAATGTAGGAAAGTTTAAAATGTTACTAGATAATTCTACATAAAATTAAATATTCGGGTGAAAGAGATGAATGACACGAGTATATTAGTATTAAAGCGTATTAGTGTATTAGTATTAGCAGAAGGGAAGCAACAGCAAGGGCGAGGGAGGCATAATGGCGACACGTCTTTTTGGATCTCTAATTGTTTATATTCTGAATTCCGGATCCCTACATTAATAAGATTTATTATTGTTGATTGAGACAATAATAGATCGCTCTGATAAAGAGAAAATGGGCGGAGAGTGGTAAACGAAATGTCTTAAGCGCTAAGTTTCTTCTGTTTTCTCTGCTATATGCAAGATACAGGGCGAAGGTAAAAATATTTTTATTTGTTTCATATTTTCTAGATTTACTCTTCCCCCACATGTGTTGAGTAGCGATTATCTTAACAGTACATAAGAAAAAATATATTAAAAACACAGCAAACAGTATAAACGACAATATTTCTTTGTATTTAATAACCATACCTTTTATGTATCTTACTATCTTTTTTATATTTTATAATCGGCATATCCCAAACAAGACAAAACTCAGTTGAACCGCATCCTCCTGGGTCCAACGATATAGTGCTTGACAAACCAATGGAATCATCTATAACAAACATGTATATTTAAGATACTTCTTACTTATTTTAATCACCGCACAAAGACTCTAATGTATATTTTGTGTAATGTATATTATGTGTTTTTTATAATTATTAATTATGAAAAATAATTGTGGCCAGTAGTGATGCAGGTGCACAAGCGTGTGACTGTAAACACTACAGGTTCTAGGTTCGATTCCTTCTAATGAAATATTTCATATTTTCAGTTCTTCACCCTAGTGTCGATGCAAAGAGCGGCGTTGAGTCCCGATATAATGGGTGGAAAGAGGAGAGCGGAGTGTCTTTACACTAGGCTCCGTCTATCTTGCTGCATGCGGGATACAGCGTGAAGTATAAAATGTATAAAATGGCGTTATTTACATATTTCATTAGTAGCAAGTAAAAAATTATCACTAAGAAAGAACGATAAAGTGACATTCATAGATAAACCTAAGTTCGACGAAGTCACCGTGATATAAAAATTAAATGCAAAACATTCTGTTAGTAACAATTTAATTTGGTCTGTCACAATATTTTACTTTGTAAGGTCCATCTTAATTGTTTCCGAGTGAAGTATTAAACAGTAATAATTTTGACGAAAAAATATTTTCAGCAAAAATTGCACTAGGAAATATATGGTTTATTATTAAAAGTTTGATGAATCAATTTCTTTGACATGAAATACAAAAAGGCCACTTATAATCGTTACGTCATTTGACCATAAATAACCAAAACTTAAATGTAAAATGTATAAGCTTCCCAACACACTGTTGTTTATATAAACATGAATCAGTTATTAGCGTTATTAGTGTTTGGACTTGTAAAGCTGTAATGTAGGTCATAAAATTTATATATACATATGTATGTATAATGTAGATAATAAATGTGTAACAATAATAACAGACCGATAACTTCATAATTTCATATAGGTAGGTACATTTAGATGATTTATTTCAAATTAAAATTAAGAGTAATATTTCAGAAGCTTTATTGACAAACAGCTTCCACAATAATAAATTTAGAAATTAAATACTCGTATTTCTAAAAAAAAAATAATTTAGAAATACGAGTATAACCTACGCTACAGCAAGTCTAGATCTTTTAAATAATATTCAGTTTATTAACGCGCTGCGTTTGTGCACTTTAAAAAAAAAGATAAAAAGAAGTTCCTTTACACCACAATTATATTCATAAAACGTTAGGCTATGAATCTTTTTGAATAAAAGTTGGAAGTTTCCTAAGATTTTCGTGAAAGCTGAAAGCATAAACAAATTATTCTAAAATTTAAAATACATATAACTCACTTTTATATATTTTCTTAGGCTTCTCTTTATTATCCTTCTTATTGCTTGGTTTTTCACCGAAATTGGGGGGCTTCGACATTTGACTGGGGTCAGGTGCTAACTTCCCGTTTGTTTTTAAGCATTCCCACACATAATTGGACGTTTTGGTTGAATTCCATAGGCAATAGCCTTCATGAATTGTTTCATTTGTCTGCTTCTTTTTAGCTATTGTAAAGGTACAAGGTTGGTCGAGCACTTTCTGTTCTAATGTCACCCCACACGTTTTTTCTTCTGAATACCTCTCCAGGTCTAATTTATCTGTAATTTATATTGTTTTTATGTACCTGCTAGCTAATTAAGTTTATATACATAAATATATAAAAACAAAAAGTTTAATATTTAATTACTTTCTAAAGAGGAGCAAATTGCATATTTTTTAGCTTTACGCTTTAATCCATTTATAGCAGTGTAGGTAGGTAGCGTTCCACTAGAATTAGAGCAAAATTTAACGCTGCCCTTTCCTTTTCCCGAGTGGGTTTCGAACCTACAACCATCGTGTTTCCAATCAAGCGATGCCTGCGCTACGATGACCTCGAAGTAAATTCGTGAACAGAGTATTCTTGGGTTTACATCTAATACATCTTATATTTAAGATATTCATATTTGAATTAAATAAAACGAATAATATATTATATACCTACAACTAAAAATTTCGTCGTGTCTATAACAACCGGAAGAGATAAGTGTTAACCAGGTGTTTCATTTATCTTTCCTTTATATTTATATCTTTATTATAAGATTGAAAACATTTTACAGATAATAAAATCAATTAGTCAATTGTGTAATACACTGTAAGACTATATTGGTACTGCGTTAATTACTTTAAATTCGTATAAACTGTTATATTTACGTTATCAGATGCCAGTATGAGCAAGGACCACCTCATTGTGTAAACACATTGGGATTCTGCCAATTATTTTGGTTTTATTTTTGAATGAAATGAGTGTTAAAGAGAAATTTATAATTATAGATTTGCATGACTTTATATTTTGATATTTTGAGTATATATATATTTTTTTAGCTTCACGCTGTATCCCGCACACAGAAAGGTAGGTAGAGGGAACCTAATGCTACGACACTCTGTTCTCCATTTTCCGCCGAATTCTGAAAGCAATACTGCTCGTTGCCTCGACACCAGAGCGAAGAAATGAAAATATCAATCATTTCTTCGACTCGGGATCGAATCCAAAACCGTCGCGTTACATAAACGCTTTTCCCGCACAGCAGCGTAGGAAACTTAGGGGGCGAGCCTGACTTACTCTTGAACAATTTTTCCAAATGCCAAGCACAATAATAAATATTGATTCTCAGGTTTCTAGTGTACTTTCCGAAAAAAAAAGAATATTTAATACTTACTTAGAGATTTCTTCTTATTAGGGTCTGCCAAAACCTCTGTCCATGTGAATGTTATGCTAACATGCCTTGGTTCATTGCTTACATTTTGTGCAGAAAATACAAAAACAGCACATGGCAGGCTGCTATCCTAAAAAGATGAACTCATGAGTGACATAAGAGATGATATGAGATATTTATACACTTACAACAAAGACAACTAATTTATGTTATTAGCATAGTTAGCAAGTAGTGACTAGCATATAAGAAGTTTGATGTAGCTTGATGAGAATGTATGGCTTAGTGATCAGAGCGCCTGGACGGTATCCTGGTGTGGGTTCGAGTCCCTCTACATTCAAATTGTTATATGTCTTCTAAATAAGTATTTACTATGTTATATATGATAAAGTATTTACTATGTTATATGTTATATATGCATACCTTATAATTATGTGGTATCACTGGGGATATTTGTCGACAAACTAATTTAATTCCATATTTTGTAAGGTCATAAGTTGTCCATGCTCTGGGATACAATGCTGTATATTCACAATCTGCACCATTTATATTCCATTCCCATGACTGAGGTGACTTTTTTGGTTTGCTTTTAAAATAATACAATAAGAAAATATTAATTGCACATGCTAAGAGTTATAAAAGAACAAATGTAGAAATTATATGATAGTATATTGTATTGTAATACTTAAAATAAATAGTATATATACTATTTATGCAAGATTTGTCTTGAGTATTCAAGGTCCCAAGCTGAATCATCATATTAGTGATTCAGCGTGGGGCCTGGACTGGGCCTGTAAATCCAATATGTTATTTATCTAACTCCCTTCAGTACTCTTTACAAATATCACATTTATAATATTAGCAGGACTATAATTTTCCATAAAAAAATACACATTTTGTACTTACTTGTAAGTAGATAGTACAGATTGAAAAATTGTTTCTTTTTCATTTCTGATATTTATAATAAACTGGCATTCTGGTATGGTAACATATTCATAAATTCCAGGATAGAGTTGGAAACGGCAAAATTCTCCTTTAAAACCTCTACCTATTGTTCCACCACCTATACCACCTATAGGACAACCTATAAAAAATTGAGTTTAATATTTAAAATTCTATGTTTACTATAATAAGAAATTATATTAGTAAAATAAATGCATACCATACATTCTCTGAGCTGATATCATATGAATATAATCCATGATAGGACGTTTTTTTTGTATTTTTTTAGCTATATAATACTTAAAATACCTAAAAGAAATAAAATATTAAAAAATACACTGACAATTTTAATCAAATTTAGCTTACTCTAACTCTTAATGTTACTTATTTTACCTGGTAGTTAGAGGCATCATTTCAAAAATTTGTTTAGGCCTAGGTATAATCAATTGCTTGGTTTTAAGCGGAAATATATGATTTAAAGGAATTTTCAAACCATATTTTGGTGGTTCATCCAATTCAATTTTTTGATCTCCGATTGGTTCAGTTTCCATTTTTTAAAGTTATTTTATAAAATATATATTTAATAAAAAATATTATTAACAACACTATTTTTTTTTAGATAAGTTATCTAATTAAGATATTATATAGTTAAAACTCGAATAACACAATATTTGTACAAAATAATAAAGAAATATTCAGAAAAGAAAAATATTATCACAATAATTAGTAAGTCCTAATTAATGGACTATATTAATATTGGTCGAATATGAATGAATGACACAATATAATTCACATATCGTTAACTCTTTCCAGATTTTATCGTAACAGATAGAGCGTAGTGAACTAACGTAAAAATAAAACTGAAAACTGAAAAGTGGAAATTGTACATTAATTTCTTCTGTCAAGTTTACTATTTGAATTTGACACATATGTTTAGTGATGTAGCTAAATCTATTGCTTAAAGTATCGACTTTCCGATGATGGCTATTTAAGTCTATTAGAATCGATTTAGATACTTATATTTGCACTTCTTTAAATTTTAAAATAACTGCTATATAGATAAAATATGATTATACCGTACATAAAAATATTCCATTTAAAATAATATAAAATTTTATTACCGTGTGTATAAAATCAATACCAAGTGCAATTTTATAATCTGTTTATAAAAATATTGAAATATAAAATAATCTGTGACTTTTGTTGTCATTAGCTTGTGATTGAACAATATTTTCATCGAGCTAACTTGTTATTATATATTATTAATTACTGTACGTTGTCGAAGTTTAACTGAAATGTAAATGTAATTAATGTATTTATTTTTATTAGTATACAACTTTTTTTTTTTATGTTTACAGATATACTAGACATAATGTAAAAATTGTATCTTATTAATAATAGAAGAAAATTTATAATAAAGTGATTAGTGTATCAATAAAACATAATGGATATACCCGTGCAAATAGCTATTCGACTTAAACCACCAAGTACTGCTGATTCTCTACAATGTATATTCAGTAATCCAGTAACACAAATTGTTATCACTGAAAGTGGCCAAACTTTTCATGTAAACAGAGCGTTACCTGTGGATTGCACTCAGGCCCATCTTTTTAATTCATTTATGGTACCCCAAATTAACTGTTTCTTAGATGGTTGTGATACTTCAGTGGTTGTATTTGGACAGGCTAAATCAGGGAAAACTTACACTTTGTTTGGACCAGGTAAGCAATATAATATTATACATCAATAAACAATTCCATCTGTGTGAACACAACACTGCTGCTGAAAAAGTTATGTTAATTTTTGCAGACCATGTATTAAAAAAAAATGTTTGTCTTAACTATAATTTATTTTTTAATAAGTGCTTAATGCAAAATAACTATGTTTTCAGCATCTCTTATAAAATTCACACTGATGGAGTTGCTTTGCTCATAAAATATACATACATTTTTCAATACTAAAAAGTTTGATATTATAATTATAAAAGTCTAACCTAAAAGTACTTTAAAATGAAATGTTTTATTGTAGGTTTTGAATGCATACATAGTGAATGTGACCAAGGAATAGTTCCACGTTTCCTAACAGAAATGTTCCACAGGCTCAGTCAAATGCCTGAAAGGGAATATATTCTACACATAACATGGATGCAAGTTGTAAATAATAATATATTTGATGTGTTAGGAGCCGGTTTAGTGAGATGTTCTAATGTTGAAGAAGCTTTTCAATATTTACAATTGGGCTGGAGACAAAGGTGTTTAGGAAATAACCATACTGTTTTTACTGTAAGTATGGAGCAAAAATGGGTTGGGACTAATGGTGTTCTTAACCATCGAATGTCTACTGCTAGTTTCTGTGATTTGGCTGCTTACCCTGAACCAGGGTTATATGCTTTAGAAAATATAATTAAGGAACTAGTAGCTGGCAATCCCCCCAAACAAATAAACTATGACAGATGTATATTGACAGCAATGCTACGTGACTCATTTGGTGGTAGGGCGTTTACCTGGGTAATAGGGTGTATTAGTACAGAACCTGATGATTACCAAGACACTTTGAAAATTCTCAATTTATCCTTATGTTGTAGAGGTATTAAGAATTTTGTTACTGTGAATTTATTTGCTGACAATAATACTCCTGTATATTCTGAAAAAACTACAATAACAACTGACAATGCTTTCAATTTACAATTTGCAACAGCACAATGGATAAAGTTAGTGTCAAATGCAGAAGGATTATTTAACAAAATATTACAATCAAAATCATTATCTGAAGCAGACATGAGTCAAGTTAGTGAATGGTTATTCCTTAAAGCAGAGTGTGATGAATGTTTGAACACCGAGATGACTGTTGATAATAAGGAAACAAATATAAAACAAGGTTTACCAAGAATAGCAGAAGACACTGAACCCAGTGAGCCCAGTGAGTCAGAGTCATCAGATTCTGAAGACAGTGATTCAGAAACAGTTTTTCAAGATAAATTAGAGAAATTAATGGAATATTTTAGAGAAAAAAATGATCAGCTATTTGCTGACCGATGTGAGGAATATTTAAATAATATTGATTCAGATGATATTACTATATCAGAAACCAGCGGTTCACAGTCGTTACCGGTAATGACGTCACAATCTAATTCTGGCAGAAGGAGGACAATTCAACCTGGAGAAAGTATTTCGGGAGCCCAGTTAGAATTATTAAGAAAAGTGGCAGCCAAGGCAATTTCACCTGAATCTCAAAAAATTATTATAGAATCTCATAAAAAAGATGTTGACCCAGAACCAAAATTGATAGAAAGAGAATTACTTAAAATGATAGATTCCCCAAAAATGAACGAAATATGTAAAAAATATAAAATGACTAAAGAAAAATATACCCAAAAGCAAATATTGGCAAGGAAGCTATCAAAAGAAATCAGCAGTAGTCAAACTCAACTAAAGGAACTTATAAATCTCTGTATAGCTAAAAAGCGACTAATAGATGATCTTTCAAAAAGTGGCTCATATAATAATAAAAACAAAATGTGTTTAGAAAAAATAGATTCAAGTTTAGTTGATCAAGACACATTGAAAGAAATTAAAAGGCATGAAACAAATTTAAAAACGTACAAGAAACAGATCGACCAAATCAAAAGGCAGATAAAAAAGGATGAAAAACGTAAGAACACTTTAGACGTAGAGTTACTTAAAGATAAACTAAAATTAGACGAACTATCAGAATCTTCATTTGATATGAAAGACAAAAAATCTCATTCAATAAAACATTTTACACATCGAATAACACAGTTAGATAGCATTTTAAAAGAGAAGACTAGTGATTTGGCTAATTTAGAACTGTCAAAAGAAAAAGAACTGATGCTACGTAAGGAGATAAAAAATTTGAGGAAAACTAGAGAGTGTTTGCATGAGCAACGTTGCAGTTTAGGACACAAACGTAAAATGTATAAATCTCTTTCAGATTCTGAGGTATGTTTGAAAATTATGGTAATGTAATGTTTTACATCTTTATAAGCTCACCTCAAGTGTTCTCTTGCAAAGGTTGTGATTTCAATTTCCACTTTGGGAATCAATTATATATTTTCCTCACTCTGGTGACAAAATAAATGTCTCTAAATTTGTGGAGTGCATAGAGAATGAATTGCGTTAACAACTTTTCCAACTGGCATAAAACTAAAAATATATAAAACTTAAATTGTGATTGTACTGCTTCTTTAAAACTCACTTTAGTTATAATCTTCCTGTTTGCTGTTCATTATATAGAGTGTAAAGATAAATTTATTTTTCAGGAGCGAAAGCTACTTGAATGTGAGGAGGCTATAGAAGCGATAGATACAGCAATAGAATATAAAAATAATTTAATATGTGGTAAATCACCATCAGCATCGCTATCCGACTCTCAAGATAACAAGGAATCTAGAAGTAGAGGTGAACAAATGCTAATGGCGAGACTGGATAAATTATCTCATGATGAAATGAAAACACTTTTGTACAGATACTTCCAAAAGGTATACATTATAATCATAAATAAAAAAGGGTCATACTGTAGTATGTGGCTGCATTTATAGATACCTTACCATACCTTGCTAGAGTAAGGAGGTAACACAGAGTGTCTTAATACTGGGTTCCCTGTGCCTTCATTTCATTTTCCCAATAATTTGCCCAATTTTCGAGACTATATGAAAATAGTTCACTCCCCTGAGAATCAAACCCGTAATTTCAGTAGGTTACATGAGATCTTGAGCTATTGCACGACGACAACAGATTTTTTTATCTCATTTTTATACAAAATACATGGTGTATGATAATCCCTAGCCTATTCGAATAATATTTATCTGTATCATAAGGTGGTGGACATGCGCGGCGCGTGCGCGGCGTTGGAGGCGGGCGCGGCGGCGGCGGCAGACGAGGCGGCGGCGTGGAGAGCGCGCGCAGCTGCGGCCTGGCGCCACGCGCCCTCGCAGCGGCGCCCCCTCGCGCACGCCAGGTAACTACTGCGGTTCGCTGTGCTTTACTTTTGTGTGAATGTTCGTATATACGCGTACGTGTAACGTCACTTGGTTGGCCTAAACCGGTTCATACTGCTATTGAACAATACGCCTACACGTCTTGTACTTGACCGCAGCGGTACATATTTTATTTTTAATATTTTAGTTCGATTTATCAAAAGTGACACTATATCACTGTATAAAAATGGAAAAAATGTACGTGACTAATAAAAAAAGGTTAGGTTTTTTATCGATTTCTATATTTAAGGACCCCCGAGATCAGCTGATAAGCCCGATGATTATTAGTTATCGAATATCAAATATGACTTAATTTTTTTTTTAATTTTAAAGTAAATATTTATTAAATAGTCGATATATAAATACACTCAAACGCAAAAAGCAAACTTCGAACACATTTCAATGCTAGTAAATTATACAGTATAATAATTAACTTTGATTAAAAAAAAATCGGTCTGCCTTTACAATCATTCACACAAACGCAAAGCCCAACTTACACCTCGCAAAGTATACTTAGCAAGCTATGTACAAATTATTTATGTCGATAAAGGTCTGTACGGTTTTATACGGCATTCATTTTATGTTTACAGGTGTTTAGGCGGCGTCAATATCGACAGAGCTCTATCGTTGGGCATGACGACGGACTCGGAGACGTCGGACGACGCGATGCGGCTAGTCGACAGAATGAGACAACTAGCTAGGTATCCACCGGTAAGTGGAATGCAACTTTTTTTTTTCATTTTTTTTACGGTAGGCAGAGGGAACTTCTTGATGTGTTTCGATTTGCATTGTAATGTCCCACATACAGCGTGAAGATTAAAAAAATATAAAATATATCTATATATAATTATATCAGCTTCACGCTTTATCCCGCACACAGCAGGGTAGGCAGAGGGAGCCAAGTATTAAGACTTTCCATATTCCGCCGAATTCTGGAGGCATTGCGTGCTGAGTGGCGGACCTCAACGCCGAGCTTTGCTTCGTCAGCAGAGCGAAAAAATGAAAATATAAATTTAAATAAATATTCAATTTCTTTGAGTGCGGATCGACTCATCTTGGGGACTCACAACCACTCGCGTTTACAGTGACACACTTGTGCCGCAGCACCTCGACTGGCCTCATAATATATAATTATATATTGATATATTTATTTACTTGCAGGCTCCTGTAATTCCAAGTCAAAACTTACGGCAACTCATGCCGGCTACCAACCTACCGGTGGCCAAAGTCACCAAGGAAAAGAACAAACTCGTTATCACACAGCAAAACAAGAAAAACTGATATAACGAGAACATTTTATTTTGGCCTCTTAATATTGTACTAGTGTTCATAATTTATTTATTATTGAAACTTGTTTTTCAATTTTTTATCCTCGATGTATACTACTGTAATTCATTATTTTTTTAATTATTGACAAATCGGAATCTCTATTAAATATAAATATTTTGAGCCATATTATAAATATAAGTCATAATACGTAAGTACATTTCGATTTTGAAGGTTATTAAAAACTGAAATATGATTAAAGCTTTATTAAATTATTGTTTAAATCAGATGAAAAATATTAGCTACAATTTTTTTAAAAGACATCTCTAATTAATATATATTTTTACTATTCATTTAAATTTATACGATATTATCAATACTAAAGAATTTCTTGCCCTATTATCTGTGTATTAATCGCGAAGCAAAAATTTTGTACTCCTCTTTACGAAAAGTGTGGATGAAGGAGGAGGAATTGGCACAGATATAGTTTATACAGAGAAAGAGTGCAGAAAGCTTATATTTTTTTCAAAACAATCGATAAAAAATGCATTAAATTAATGTTTGACTATATACTTGTTTTAAGGTACACGTTGCTATGGCAACGCGTACTAGAAGTCATGTTTTTTAATTTCAAAGGAGGAGGAGGGGGAGGTTATTATTTTTTAATAACGTTTAAACTTTTA
The DNA here is from genome assembly GCA_016802625.1 of Heliconius numata. Lineage (NCBI taxonomy): Eukaryota > Metazoa > Arthropoda > Insecta > Lepidoptera > Nymphalidae > Heliconius > Heliconius numata. The sequence continues at coordinate 1,113,303 of JAEBDU010000106.1, read as the reverse complement.
ATTTTATTGCATTAACGAAAACGTAATCCACCTTAGTTCAGTTCCTCAGTTGTTAATACAATAAAATTAAAATTTTTAACTTCCAATCCTTTGGCTTTTTAGGCGTCAACAATTATTGTTCTTTTTTTATAGTAGAAGAGATTAATTTATTAATACCAACAAATTCCATTATGATTTTATTAACATCACCACTAATTTTATATGTTTAATAAATAAAATACAAATTTATCTCATACGTTTATTAGTTAATAATAAATAAATCACAGGTTTATAGTGACAATAGTGGATACATCGAATTTTTATCAACATATATATAGTTACGCAATTTTATATTCTTCCGTTTGTGTGAAAGGCACAGTCAGTCAGGCATTGTCAGTTTAGAGGTTTTTTTTATTGTTGGATATTTTATTTTATCTTCATGCTGTGTACTGTATATAGCAGAGTAGGCAGAGCAAACCGTTAAGACACTCTGTTCCTTATGCATCGCCCAATGTTAAAGACTACGCCACGCTTACCCATAGCAAGGATATTTTTTTTCCCCTTAAGTGGGAATCGATCCCACAGCCGTCGCGTTTACAGTCAAACGCTGTGTACTGAGCATGACCCTATTAAAATATGTGAAAAAGCACACAATACCTGTACATACTTATATGCCTTTCCACACTAAAAGATTTATTTTCAGTATACTAGTTTTTATGGCACTGATTGTATTGTTATGATAATTATGGCAATTTTATTATTAAAGCTTTAACAAAATAGGTCAATAGACTGATTAAAATATATGTAATGTGATTTATATTTTTAAAGCTGTTATATTATTGACATTATTATTAACTATCATCACATACACTAATCTACAATTTTACTAACTTTTCTTATTATAATAATTCGATTGTAATAAATTAATAGATCATAGATAATGTAAATATGATAAATATTTTAAATCTGTCATTAAAAGTATGCTGTAACATTTTTTTTATTTAAAGTTCCACGGTATACATAAAATTCCTTCTGACAAAACAGAATAATAATGAGTAACGCAGAGAATATTTCCACGTAATTTCTGAAAAAAGAAAAGGAAAATGGTATATAAAAACCTAAAGGCTAATATATTTTTAACGAAAACGTTATCAAGTTTCAAAAAAACGTTATCGAGTTTCAAACTTGACTTGTATACGGCCAATATTCGAGTTGTGGCACATTCTGTGGCAGAACTCCACACCACACTTTATATTATTGCCAGAGCGAAGAAATGAAAATAATTAATTTCCACGAGTGGGAATCGAACCATGATCGACATGTTATAGTCGTCGAAGCTCCGGCGCCCCTAGGTCTGCCTTAGTCAAAGCCAAAATAAATCACGTTTGTGATCACGCCTTTGACTAAAGAAGTGTATGTAACCTGTATACTCTATTTAGGTTAAAAACATTGATGTATACAAAACCCAAGATGCACAGTCTCATATAAAAGTAATGTTCGACTCCCAAGTTCTTCAATTTCTCAAGGAACACTTTGTTTTAACTTCTGAACACAACAAATGCGCAACACACGTTTATGCGGATCGTTTTGAGACATTGATTTTGCATCTTTGTTTTTTTATATATCCATGGTTAAAATTCATGAGTATCATATAAAATAAGACTATTCTTTACTCACTGTTCCAAGTTTGTCTATTCGAGTAAGGAGTCTCTCACAACAGAGTATCATTAAGGCTGGTGTAATGCTGTCATCTTTCCTGAGATCTATTAGGCCGTATCTCTCTTTTACCTCTTTGCATAATGCTCTTTCTACATGTTTATTTCTGTAATAATAAAGTAAATGTAATTAATTAAATGACTTAGGTGGGACCTATAAAAAAAGATATATATTTGTACTTACATGCTGTATTCAGTGAGAAGCAGCGTGGCCTCGTCCAGGTGGTTTGCGATGTACATGATAAGTTCGTCTGCGGGACACGAAGACGGCGTAATGAACTGCCCCGTAGGAGACACCATAAGTGGACCTGCTTCACTGGAATTTATTCAGGATATATTACCTAAATTCTTTGCAAATCACTTTATATTTAAATATTTTTATTATTTTTTTCGTAGTTTCACCCTAATATCGTAAATAGCAGGATAGGCACAGAGCCAAGACACAGAGAGCCAGAGCTAAGACACACAGTTTACCACTTTCTACTCTAATTCAAGATTGCATGTTGATTGGGGGAAATAAACGCCGCATTTTTTTTCCAGTGGTCAAATAAAAATAATTCACCTCCCTAGTATCGATCAAGAAACCCATCATTATAACACTGATTGCCTAATATTTTTTAAAATAATTTCTTTTAAAATAAAATACTATATTTTACTTCTCTCCTGTCCTTGTCATAGCTGGTTACATTTGGGAAATCCGCTACTAGTGTAATGACACATATTTTTCTATTTGTACATAGTGAGGAACCAAAACTATCAAATTAAAAAAGCTCCAATATGGTTTTTTATATTACACTTTAATACTTTGTCAATACCCTCCCTTCCTTTAACATCATTCTTAGATGGCCCCATATGTGAATATAAAATAAACCTATTAGTAATTGTTTGCCGGACAAGGAAAAACTTACGGCTCCACAACTATTTCGTATTTACTAAGAGATTCGGGAACAGATTCGGGAATTTTTTTCCCATTTCCATAAAAATCCCCCACAGAAGTGATCAATTGCCGAAGATGACTGCAGTATTGGGCTGCTGATACTTTTGGCATAAACTTTCTGAAAAATGTAAAATTTTTTTCTTAGTCACGTATGTGTATCCCGCATATAAAGGTCAGGAGGAAACTAGGGTGAAGACATTCTGTTCCCCATTTTCGGGACATTGCGTATGGAATAACAGAGGTCAATACTAAGCTTTGTCTGGTTACCAAAGAGTGGAAATGGAAATAATCTATTTTCTCAAGTGGGAATTAAATCCACAACAATTGTGTTTATACAAAATACCTCATAAATTAGGCGGTGTGTGGAGGATAGAGTGTCTTAGCAATAAGTATCCTCTGCTACCGCTGTTATACGGGATAAAATATAAAGCTTAAACAAAGATTAATATAAGATATAAAATAATTTAAAAATAAAAAGAAAACGAAAATAGTGTACCTTCTACAAATATGTATATCTCTCAATATACTGGACAAAGCTCTCTCATAATTAGGTATTTCTGTTAAAGCACTGTCTTCCTGGCTCACTTTTTTTATTAGCTGTAAAGCAATTTTCAAAAAAAAATATATTTTTCGCAAGCACTATAATTTCACAAAGTAGTGTGGCAATGCAGCGTCTGACTACAAATACGATGATTACGGGTTTAATCCCCACTTGGTGAAAAGAATTATATGAATTTTGTCGATCTAATAACTAGACAAAGAGCAGCGTTGAATTCTGCTCCTCAACACACAACGTTATGAAAATTGAACGCAATATACATATATAAATTATAAAATATTATTACCGACAACCACTCATTTCTAACATCAATTATGTTGAGAAATACATCTCCATCAAGACTTACACCCGTGAATTGACCTAACGCGATAGTTCTTCCTGAAATGAGAAAATAAGAATTAATTTCACTTAGGAGTGCAGATTATAATACAAAATGTATAAAAAACTAAACAGTCCAAAAGGCGCGTTTTTTCAACATTTTTCTATCTTTAATGTCGTGACGCAGGGGCACAAAGTGTGACTGTAAAACCGACTGTTGTGGGTTCGATCCCCACGCATTATTATATTATACAACATACAGAAATTTAAAAATAGGACACAAATACTATATTATATTAAAGTGTAGCACTTGCATTATAAAGATTTATTAAAATAAATTATATATTTTATATACCTTTCAAATTGCTCATGTGTTTTGAATGTTGGGATGCCATGGAGGTAAGACTTTGAAGGGCACCTCTTATGTGACTTATGTTCCAACCACTATCATACTTAACCTGAAATTATATAGCAATTAAACAAAAAGCTTTCTGGTTTAAGCGTAGGAAAAAAATCACAGATAAAGGACAATATATGTATGTAATTTTTAATTATATAAGTTATTGTAATTTGTAATGTTTATTAAATCACAAACTTTTGTTTGTTCTTGCTTTTTAGTTTTATTTTATGAAACTTCCTACAATTTTTATGAAAACAATAAAACAAATGATTATTACATTAAAAAAAATAGTTAGAGAAACAACTGAGTTGCTTAACTGATTCTCTGTATGGATAGTTGCTGCACAAGAGATGATTAAACTTTGACAGTTAGTGTAAGTTCAGGATTAAGAATTTCAATATAATGTAATTCATTCATTCTAATATGTGAGTGTGACTGTAAACACAGGTTGTGTTTCATTCCCACTCCAGGAAATTATTTATTGGATATTTTTATTTCTTTGGCGCAGTGTTGAGGCCAAGTGCGGCATTGAGAGCCGCCACTCATCAAGCAATGCCTCCATAATTCGGCAAAAAGTAGGGAGCGGAGTGTCTTAACACTTGGTGCCCTCTGCCTATCTTGCTACATGCGGAAAACAGCTTGTAGCTGAAAAAATAAAGCATATTTATTGAGGCATTACCAACTTCTTTTATACCATAAGTTTTGCAGAGTTCTTCTATTAGAGAGTTTACTTGATGTCTTGTTGCATTTGATAATTCATATTTTTTCTTTCCATCATTACTATTTTCTGTTATCCATTCACTGAAATATTATTAATTTAAAAGATATAGCTATTAAAATTATATTCTTTTTAGCTTCATGCTGCACATAGCAGGGTAGGCACAGGAAACATGGTGTTAAGACATTCTATTTCCCACTTTCTGTCCAATTTTTCAAGATATTATCTGTTGAGTGGAGGATCAATGCTGTGCTTTGTTATGTTACCAGAGCGAGGAAATGAAAACAAATTATTTCCTCAAGAAGGAGTCATTTATTTTTAACAGTCGAACACTGTCAGGTCGCATCACTAGAGCCTTTAATATTTGATTCGTTAAATAGTCAATTTACTATAGTGGAGTGTATATGATTATATTATTTTAGTAATAAAAAAAATACATTATATTGGAGATGGCCTTCTTCTCTTCTACTTTTCTTTTCATTTTTTCTGCTTTTTCAAATTCTGAATTGTATTCTTCATATGCCCTTGTAAAATCTATTTTCCTAAAACATTAATACATATTTTAGTTTATACAAATAGTCTAGAATATATTTATTTTAGGACATAATATGTGTACAGTAAAAGCTTCTTATTTGTGGGCTTACATTCTGTGTAACAAGTACAAAATCAATCAAATAGTAAGTTCCAAGATTGAAAGTCATGAATAGTAATTTTTTTCCACAAATACAAGACCAAGGAACTTTAGAATAATTTTTTTTGACCACAAATATTAAAATGTAGGAATTGTAAACAAGGAGCTTTTATTGTACTTTATTTTGAAATTGTATTATATATTACCTGTCATAATTTTTACTTGAAGATCTTGGTATCTTGTCTACATAATTAGTTGATATATCACAGGCATTTAAAATTTTCACTACAGTGTCTCTTACATTTTTACTATTGAGATATATTTTGACTAATTTAAAATTACCTATAAATTTATAGATGTATTGGAATTAAATGGTCTACAAAAATGATTTTCACATATTTCATTTATTATTACCTTCAGGCATATCCTTTTGTCTTAAATAAAAAGAAAGTGCCGGAATGGACATATTTCGACTAGACTGTTGAGCTTCTATTAATGCACTAAGTTGCTGCAGAGAATTCTCATTTATTTTCTATAAATTTAATAATGACATAATTACAAGCTTAATCTGATAGGAATTCTATAATTATATACTTCACTTTCAAAACATATAGATGACATAACATTTTGTATTTCAAGTTTTAAATAAAGAGACTTACGTACTCTTTGTTCCGGATATTTTCCAAATAGATCTGGGTGTACACTAAAATAGAACGGTCTTAAAGCAGTAGAAACTTCGGCAGAGCTTAAAGTCCTGCAGAAAATTCCTCCTAGACATGTACATCTAAAAATGAGATATTTTTTTAGTTATTCTATAGAAATGTATTATTTATTTCATAAAGTTAAAATGTTACCGTATTCGTAATCTGCAAAACATTATTGAGCTAAACAATAAAAGTAATTTTAAACGTTTTACGCGTTATACTTTCCCATAATCATATTTCTATTTTAGTATGATCTTGATTTAAATCATTGCTATTGTCTAACATTATGTGAATTTTGACATATCAAATAATACTGTTTGACATTTGGCATAGATAATATTAATAACTACTTTGAAACAAACTAGAGCCTATCTACACTTTGATATTCATTTCACTGATGGTTTGAAAATTGTATGTAATAATGAATTACAATTCGGTATATAATACTAAATGGCATGAATATATAAATTGCATATGTAAAGTCCCAAACGAGCAAATTGTGAAGTAAAAAAATGTTACTTTGTATGATTAAAAGTAATAAATAAGGAAATATTGAAAATAGGATAATATTTTGTAAAATTAATTTCTAATAAGATTGTAAAGTATATTTTTAATTTTTATATGTTTTGCACTAGAAAATCTTTACTAGAGATAGCTGAAATAAGTTATTTCTTGTGTGAGAAAATACAAAAAATATCTCAAATATCACTCACTTTCTCATCTCACTTAGTAAAATTTAATAAAATAAATAATAATAAGATTTAAAAAATGGTTTAAGAAGAGAGTTATAAATTTTCAGTTTTCAGATTCGTACCAAATTTTATAAATGTATGTTGACGGGAAATACCCTTTAGGTTTTGATTACGCTGCGAGTTTTATACGAAATACAAAAAAGCAGTTAGCAAGTTCGATACATAAATGCACGTATCTTTTCATTGCTTAGACTTAGAAGCTTTTTTCTGTGCTTATCGCGTATCTGATTATTTGATGTCACTTTCAGCTTGCTGCTTCTACGCGATTTCGAGATAAATGATCTTGAGCCTGACAGACGGTTCCATTATTACCTATTGAGGTACGGAACCCTAAAACCGAAACTGACAAATGTAACTTTTATTAAAATAAAGTCTCTATTTAGCCACTATTTAATAAACAAACTGTATTTCGTACTTTGTATTTCTACTAACAATATTGCTTAAGAGTTATGAGATAACTACGATCGTTACTATCATATAATACTTACTTATATTTTATTTTTTTAAATGATTGATATTTAAAATAATTACTTAACGAATGATGAAAGGATAAATATGCGAGGTTGTTGTACTTATACAGTTTTTGAAATAGAAACCATATAATGCCAAATGTGTAATTTATTTTAAGAAAGAATGATTAGACGCTTACTTATTTAGTGTCGCGGAAACAAAGAAAGAATAGAACATTACCGAGGAAGGTTGAAATTGAATATTAACAATAACAATTGAGTCGGCTATTTAATCGTACAGTATAATAAAGGCGGTCCGCCCAGATTGTAAGGAGGTCGACTACAGAGATTGACTCAGTGCTTAGATGCAGACGCAGTAGCGCCATGTGCCGTACATCCTTTCAAGTGTTTGGTACTTGGCTTTTGTCGCAGTATCTTGTAATTGCTAAAGTGCCGAGTTCAATAATTAAACGATAAATACACCAACAGAGTGAAGGCGAGCGGAGGGCGGCAGTCGAGTGGCGGCCGCGTCGCGTATCAGACATTCGCGGCAAGTGTTGGACCCAAAGTTCATTCGACATTTTTCTATCGGACGTCGAAGGAATCTCACCGGACTGGTTCCCGCGCAACACTGCGTTAGTGCGCCGCTCTGGTGAACCCTTTCGCTTGTAAATGTGCCGATATTTACATATGCGCGCTCGATCTTGCATCGAACTTTCGATCGGCGCTCGCATCTCCGCTGGTGTGCCGCCTGCGCCTGCGCCTGCGCCGTCGCCGCCGCCCCAGCGCGCTCACCTTCCGCACGACGTGCGATGATCCACGTATGTTAAATAAACAAGTATTTATTAACAATTTTTTACTTATCAATAATTTTATTTTCCTAATAGTAAAGCGTTGATGTGGTTTTATCAATAAAGTGTTGATATTGTGGCACTGTCGACGTTTAATAAAGTTTCTACTTGCGTAATATCCAGTTATGATATGACATGTTCTTATTATGGTGATATAACACCTAAAATATGAGATAATATGGGAAATATATTGATGGGTACAATATACTTATATTAACATATGACATTTAAAGAAAATGTGAAAAAAAATATTACTTTATGAATATAATTAAGGAAAATTGCCACAATAGAAAAAATCAGTATTAAAATTAACAACTTGTATCTCTTCATTCACTCAAAACAATATCAAATAGAAATATATAAATTAGATACTAAGGAAAATTAGCTTCGTAAGCAAGTATTAAAATAGTCTACAGTAACGTGCTAAAACAGTTTCTTTGATCTATCTTAAGTTAACTAGTCTAACCTGTTATGTCTCCACTAACCTAACAACGTCACGAACGCGTCTCGTATATTTAAGTCATAAAATAAATTAGATAACTCTATAGTTCACATATGGCGCTAAATATTTATTAAAAATCAATTGCGTAAAATAGCAACGACGAACATTATTTTACATCCATTTAAAAAATTGTAGCCATCAAAACTTTGATGACCACTGGACCTGAATCCTAAGGTATATAAAGCTTGACCTAATTCGTTTTATATCAAAGACATTTATAGAGTAGACATGACATTACAATAACTAATTGGTGCTTATAATTAAACTGTATATTAAAATTTCCTGTAAATATTTATATAATATGTATGCGGGAATAAATGTTTATAATTCACAAATAAAACAAATACTAGTTAAAGGCCACTCCTTCACTTACTGAAGTACTAATAAGGATGTTATTTATATGATTCAAATATCCAGTAAAACAACTGTGTAAGTGTTTACTAAACAAGAATAACATAATACTGTACCAGAAACGAAAATAAGTTGGTAATGAATGCTCCAGAACGAGAATCTGGCATACTATGAACAGCCATTTGAAATTATATTATGATCTTGACCTCCGCGGTCTCTAGGATTACTTACTAGCATGCAAAGGTCATCTCGGCTTTATTGTATCATTAATTAAATGCTTAATAGAATAGGAACTGTAGTATGTAACAGAATTGTCTCGTTTCTCAGTACAATTTTCATTTATTGAATGAAGAAACAGGAAAATTGTAAGGAAGTGTAATTTGCGTCATTCCCTTTATGCCATATATAATGCATGTGGAACGAGGCAAATGATCAGAGATATTATTAAAAAAGGACATATTAAAGTTGCTAATATCCTCAATTATTTGTATATATTACTACGTTTGTTGATTTATTATTGTTTCCTATTATAATGATGTTATATGCATTTTGTTACGTCAATTTATTTAAAAAAAAATGGCATGCTTGTAAGTCTGTCTACCACATCCCATATAGCTTGTATAGACAATTGTTTTGTTATTGGTTATATAAGATTGAAAGCACTGAACGATACATATAGATATATAAGGTTTTCTCTTAAGATTATCTTTAGATTTGATTTGTTTGGATTAAGATACACATAGAGACATACAGAGAGACATGGAAAGCGTTATTGGAAACAGGTTTTTAATTCTTTGTTTGCGTATAGTGCTAAAGAAAAATAATACGATTATTTAGTTTATATAAATTTATTAAATTGTCTTATAAGACAAGGATTTGCCAGCGTCAGTAGTAAGTTAATATAGATTAACACAATGTTTTACAACTAAATGCTGTTCTATTGCGCCACTTTAGTGCCAAGTATTTAATTTAAATTTGTTGAAGAGGCGGTCGTCAGGTAGTCTTATTTAATTAGTTTAAACTCCAATTAGTTAGTTTTCCTTGGAATTAACCGTTGGTCATCTCCGTTGGGTACTCAGAGATGGACTCTGACTGATGTGTCACGGTTAAATAAATAATTGTCTCTAAGAATCTCCTATCGTTTTAGATCTGTGTTCACATGCAAACCCTTTAAAAGAACGGATTCATCCGTCCCTCTAAAGTCGATTATAAAAATGATAGAAGTACATACCTATAGCGCAAAATTTGGGTTAGGCCAGACCCATAGAAATTTTATCTGTTTCCCACTATTATAGATGATATATTATTTGAATTTGATACTTTTTATCTCATCAGGCTAATCAAATCGGTGTATTGTTTAAAATTCAAATGTACTTGGAACTTACTCATATTTTAAATTATGAACAATTCTGATTTATATAAATCCAAGGCAATAAACATGGCCTTAAGTCAAAAGTCTTATAGCAATTTAAATTCCCTCAAAAATATAAGATTAAGAATATGGTGTGGCTATTGACTTTGCTTATAAAAAAATGAAGATATAAAGGGGTGCCACGTTCTGTAGATATTCCTATTTTTTATATAAGTAAGCAAATAAATTGCCAAAAGTAAATAAATTAAAGCTAAGTTATCTAATAAAAACTGTTAAAGCAAACGCCATAAGATTACAATTTATATTTATCCGAAATAAAAAGTAATCGTCCTTTTCATCACTTTTAAATGCCTTCTAGGAAATATATTAAATATTGTTATACAGTTTAACTCTTATTCATATTTTTTATATAAAAATTCACATTACAGATTATTTTGATTTTATATAGAAATTTTACATATAGATAAGTTTTCATTTTACATGTTGGGAATGTAGAGCATGAAGGGTTTATTTTTCTGATTGGTTAATGTGTTTGGATAGGACGTAACTTTTCAATGACTCTCTGTTCTGTTGTTGTCTGTTTTATATTTTTTTATATTATTCACGACACTTTATATCTAATAATTACTAATAATTACTAACAAATGTAATTATTATCTAATAATTACATTTGAAATTTATAGGATTGGGTAAATGAAGAACAAAAAACAAATACAAAACAGCAACCCAAATGAAATATATGTTATAATAATATGTTTATATACATAGTATATGTTTCAAAGTCGAATTGCAATAATAAATCGCCTACCCACTAGTGTTATGTTCATAGATCTAGGAAAAATGCATCGAGGATTGGTGATCACCGAAGCATGCTGACACCTTCACGCTATTCTGATTTCATGCCGCAACGCCCTAAACTAAAATTCTTACCTAGGTGCCTATATACTATTTATACTTAAGAAATATATATGTATATTTTATACTTAAAATATTCTTCTTCTTCTTCTTGAGGCCAGAGAATTCGGCGGACAGTTGGGAGCGGAGTGTTTTAACACTAAGCTTCCTCTGTCTACCCTGTTAAATGTGGGATACAGTGTGAATGTGAAATTGTAGTACATTTCATTCAAAATGAATGCATATGCGTGCAATGCGTATGCAAACTTACGTTTTTTCAATTTTTTAGGTTGGTACCTAGGTACTTCACGTAGGCAATTCTTATTGTCTCATTTAGGTAATTTTTGATGTTATAACATTAGATATATTTTTCTCTTCTACGTAATATATAGTAAAGGTATAAGCTTATTTTGGACTTGTGATATTATGTTTAGCATAACAAGTTCGTCAAGGTTAAATGTCATTATTATTAGTACAATATGGATAATATTCTTATCAGACAGTTCAGTTTTTGATCTTAGATATGAGAATATTCCTTAAAACATATTATATTGAAGGTAAAAAACAATACGTATATCGATAGAGTTTTATTAAACTAAAAAAATAGTATTGTATTAATAAAAAGACGAGTATAATGAGGAGATTCTATATTAAACCACGTTCTAGTTGATAACAAAGTAGATTAAATGTGTATAGTAAAATAAATAGATAAAATATCATGAACACTTAGGGAAGTAAAGAAACCTGAGAAAAAGTAACGTTTTAATAAATCTTACCGATTTTATTCCAATAAAAAGTTATGTACAAAGGCAAAGGCTTTTTAATATATTAAAATAAACGATTTTCCTTGTTTTCAATTAAGATTTATAGAATTACTTGATATTTAAACACTTAAACTTTTGCTCAAAACCCTTGAACAAGTAGAACGTGTGAAATAATAACTCATGGTGCTAATTAAACAGTGTCGTGCTCATAGGTACCTCTATCCTGTTGGAGACTGGCATTTACGTGGGCGTCTCGTAATTACTGTAATTATTAAAGTATGTCTCGTAAAACGTGTAAGTTTCAAATAATTAATCATTATATGTAATCTACATACTAAATGATGCAAAAGAACACTCTTTAAATACTCTAAAAATGACTATATTCATTTTTATTTTCAAGCAATATGAAAACTTAATTCTGGTTGTTATTGGTGAAGCTTAATAATAAAAAATGCATTTTTAAAATATTGTTTTTGCTATTCAATATAACGATCCATCCAATATAGTTATATATTTTATATAGTAATAAAGAAAATTAATGTATAATAATATGTATTTATTTTTTAGTTAAGCGATTTTAAACTTGGTCTCTATCTAACCAGCCTAAGGAACATAAATAAATATAAGTACTTTACCGAATTATTTAAATTTGGAAGACTATTAACGTATTCTATTCTGGATTATGAGATGTATCTAGCTCTTTATAATTCTTTATTTAATTATTTTACAAAGATCTAAAGCGAATTAATAGGTAATATTGAATAATTTATATATCTTGTCGGAAACTCTAGCTGATTGATACACTAGTAATATGGCATAATACCAATCAGTTAAGTTACAATCATCAATAAATACGAACCGAGATCAGCATGCATCTTAGTGCAGATCTTGGGAATGCATCGACGACCTTCAATTTGACACGACGAGCTGACATTATTGCGTTGTGATAGCGATCTCTACGTTTGTAGGCTTCTGCCAATGCAATCGGAACCACTAGATATATGTTTAATCTTCATCAATGCTAAAAAGACTCTATTCTTACTCGCATAAGGATAGTTCGCTGTCACACTGCAGCACGTTACAGGGAAGTGAAATGTAATCCTAATTGGTGGAAACATGAATCTAACTCTTTCTTTGTAATTCAGATTGCAGTAAAAATTACACGTGTCATATATATATGTTTTATTTTTAAGAAAGTTACTTTTTGGACTACGCTCTTACGTTTGATAATATGTATTTTATAAATAAAATATTATAGGTAAATATAAAAAAAATTAGGATTTTATCACTAACTACGAATATTATAGTTTAAAATATTAATGTTAAGGATTTTAAATTGTGTTTTTCAAATACATAGCTTTACATAATAATATTGTCATCATCTCGAATGACAATTGCGGTTACGGTCCTAATCTTACATTGGAATGTTGAATCAATAGGTAGATAAGTACTTATTGCGTCTAAAAATATTGGCTGGCTGTATTCCTTTAACGATAGTGATTTAGAATGTTTCAAATATGTAGAGTCACATGTATTAGTTAGGTCTATTTAATAGAACTTTGGAAAAAAATCGAAACACAGTTTTCTATTACGACGGTAACAAATCAGACATCATCATCAAACATCTTTGGTCTCTCTTTTTCTTCATTGGAACTCTGACTGGTCAAAAGTGTATTTCATTGAAATTCTACTCCTGCTAGATGGGTAACTCCTAGACCGACCAGCTCTGAAATTTTGCAGGAACGTCGTAGACGACACGGTGATCCCAGCGAAGTTTGGTAATAATTGTAATTGTAGTTTTTAAGTAAATGGTCAAAATGTGTCCCATAGAGTTAAGGTGTGGAACGTTTTGAAATTCACGCGCACAGATTGAACTTTGACTAACCTAACCCAGCGTGTGTGGACAAAACAGAAAATTTCGCAAATCTTGCGCAACATAGCTTGGTACAGCTCCACCCGCCATGCACATCATGTGGCAGATCCTAGTATACTGTAGCTTAATACTTACTAGGCCTAACACTCGATAGGAAGAGAGAAAAATAAGTTTAAATTTTAATCTCTAAGTTTCCCAACGGTTTTTCTCAGAGAATGAGGACATAAAAAGCGCTCAATGTATCGATTCCGCCATAGAATCAAAATCGCATTTAAAATCACTGAAATCGCAGTAAGCTAGGTCAATTGTTGTATACATTTTACCCCGTTCCATTAGAACCGGGGAATGTAATCCTGTCAGCGCAGCCCGACGGTCGTTGATCTAATTGAGCATTTGAGCTGTGCGTGCGTGCTAATGGGCTAATTGCGTACATGAGAGAAGAATTGGTGAGTAACGCGAGCGGCAGGACGCGAGTGCTCGTGGGTGGCAGACGGCCTGGCTCCGCGGCCATACTTCGTTAATGTCGACCCATTCCATCATTTGTGTTGTTTTCTTGCACGAAAAATAAGGTTTCAAATGTTTGAATTTGAGTATTGATTTAGTTTAATTTGGTTGATACATGTATGTTATGTTTTATTATGAAAATCTTGGAACAATTTAAACAAATTGATAATATAATTTATATTTAAAGAACCAAAGCAAGCTTAAACAACCAATAAGAATGTGTTGGTAGAGTATCCACTACCTCAATATTATAAAGTAACAATAGTTATATTCTAGTAAGAAAATAAATCAGTTATATAATAACACCAAAAAATATTTTCTAACTAGTATGATTACTAATTGGAAAACAATTTCCCTATAGGTAAATTTCTTTCACTCTTTCTGATATGAAAACAATAATGTCGACTGTGTTAAATATAAAAACCAGTAAGATTTTAACGTAAGTTAGTTAGTAACATAATAGTTATAGTGACGTCCCTCACTGCTTATATATAAAATACTTTTGTTATTTTAAAAGATTAAAAGATAAAAGTTCTCCTACAGCAGGGCTGTGGAATCCTTCGCCCAATAAGTAATCTTACAAAAATTTGTTAAAAAAAACAGACAAATAAACAGAACAACATAATTCATATTTTTATTATATTTGTCCTAATAATACAAATGTGATATATACGAATATGTCGATCGAAATCTTTCGAACTGGTGACTGAATGAGTGGCATAGCTACATTGCACATAGCTTCTCGTATCATAAACAGTTTAATCTACAATAATGACGCAGCATATCTCTTATAATAAGTATTAAAAATTCGATAACCTCAAGAAAAACTGGTATAAAATTCCGAGCAACTTCTAACTTTCGCTGGCAGCATATAACGGATTGCGAGCGACACGCGCCAAAAAAAAGAATAAAAAAAAAACAAGAACAACAGTTCGTTATTTGCGCGTAACGGCTCCGGTAGCTCGCGAACGATAAGCCATCTCAGTAATTTTAATTTAATGAAGGCAGCTTTATGACAACTTAACGAGGTTTTATTTGAAAACTTAAGTTTGTGCGAATGCTTTCTCTTCTTATTACCACAGAATATAAAGCTCTTAAGAAAAATCTCGTATATAGCATACGAATTGGTTTATAAAAAAAATATTAAATGTCTTTGTTTCCTATAATGATTAAATTAATTAGAAAATTGCATATAATATACATAGAAATTATGATGTAGATTATAACGTTTTATTTGTGACTTTTATAATATTTACGAACTTTACATAACAGAAGGAAATCCAATCACCTGGGAAATTGACGCGATTAGAGATTAGAGATTTACACCGTATTGTAACTCTAACATTAATATGCTGAACAGTTCATAAAGTCTTAACCGATGTCCATTTATTTAGTATGAATTGAAACTTTATTTATACATATGAAATAAATATAACAAAGTTTATATTTTTTTAAATATTCTATAAGTCCACACTTATCGGACTTTCATTAACATATAAGAATTCACATTATCATAGTACAAAAAACTGAAAAATCTAACTCCCTAGGAAAATAATAATGCGATAAGATGCTTGGTCTCCAAACGAAACAACCAAAAGTAAAAAAAAAGATTGTAAAAATATACTATATGCATAAAACTATACTCTATTATTTTGAGAGATTCACCGAATTTGGAGAATTTAGAATGACGTCACTTAGCAATCATACGTTAATTACTACCTGAAGCTTCAATTTAATATGTTAATGATCCAAATCAAAATAAAAATGGCCACTATGTTGTACACTATGAAGGAACTCTATAAAAATTACTTAATATTTATTTTCTTGCTCTTAACAGACATCTTGTAGCCGGGCGTGTTTTATTATTCCTGCTTCCATATAGATCACATTCTTATAGCCCGGTTACAAAATTCATCAGTTACTATCTTTTTAAACTCAGAATTAGTAGAGACAAAAACTTATGAAGTAGGTTAAGTTATGTTAAGAAGTGGGTTATGTTTTTGTTCATTTTGTGAGTCTGTCAATTATGAAATGTTATTTAGACTTCAATTTCCCTAATAAGTATTTCTCTACCATTTCTATTAGTTATACTATATTTCAATTTGGATATAAAATTTTGCGAGTCCTTCATTTTAATTATTACAATGGCATTATATTGTCTAATATAGATAATTAGTATGTGAATTATTAAATGTTATATAGCTGATACAACGCCAAAAACATATCTAATTCTATTCAATTTAATATATCACTTTCAACATATGAATAAGTTTTTTTTAATGAATATCTATTTATTTATACTCGTATATAATTTGTATGTGAATGTATATATGTGTTTTTTGTGACAAACATATATCGGTCTCGGACAAAAATATGAAGTTGATACCTATTAGTAAATTTAATAACAATTTTATTATAAATGGATTGTATCTAATAAAGAGCTATAATCTTTATTTAAGTCCCGAGCTCTACAAAAAACAAATGTTAAACTATATACTTAACAATTAATTTGATGTTTTCTTTTTATGAAAAGGTAAAAACTTGATTCATATATATATTTTTTATTGAAATTCAAATTAATTTAGTGTATCAATAATCTATTCAAAATGCTAATTGCAGCTGTCATTAATAAAGATATTACTATCAAAACATGTTGTAGTAAAAATGTAGTAGATTTTTTTTCATATTTAATTTTTTCTTTCATGAAAAAAATTATTTATATCTATATTTATATCTATATCTTTATGGTATTCAGGCACGTGCATTGGCTGTAATCTAAATAAGATCTCACGACACCTGCGAAGCTTCATATCATTGTTAACACACATTCATCGCTCAGCCGCGCACTTCATATATAAGAAACAATTTTTCACCGCCATATTTACTTTCATATCCATAATCTTAATTGTTCTATTTGTTATTTAAACATCTGGTGTGCAGGAAATAGATTAAAACATTTAAGTCCATTTACTGAACGTGAAAAATTTGCAACAAAAGTATTAAATTCGACGGAAATACTTTGTTTTCTTTGATAACATGACTTTTGTATTCTCTTATCGATCAGTGTAGTTGGTGACTAATGTTTTTTTTTTAAATATGCTACAGTCGTGACGACAGTTGCCGATGGAAGAATTGTCATGTATATAGGTTAGAAATTATTTAAAATATTTATAAAATACAGTAAAAGGTAATTTAAAAACTGTCATATAATTAAATTAAATATTAATACAGATATAGCAATCATGTTAGTTATATATGTATCATATTTTACAAAATCTAATGTACCATATATAATACCAATATTTTGTCAACAAATGCCTCTATAATTAATTTAAAATGATGGAGGGTTAAATACCCTCTCTCGATGAGGGTATGTTTTAATGGTTTTTATTTAACGGTGGGGATTTCTCGGAAAAATCAAGAAATGGTCCACCATCTCGCTCACCCTACCCCCACTCAAGATGAGTTCGCCACATAGTCTAGCCTGCTTATAATTACGACTATTTACTTAAACAACGCTCAGTGATTCTGAGGCGCCTTATGTGACATAAATACGCGTCAAAAGCTTAGTGTTGTGTGACAGATAGACTGTGATAAGTGCTACGGTTAGCGTTTTGAGAACCATTTTGGGATATTATATTTTTATAAAATTAGGTAAGAACAAAAAATCCTTAAAATATTTTTTAGGTACTTTAAATATTTTTGTAACATAAAAATATCAATTATTTTGAGAAATTAAAAATAGTTGCATTATGTTTATTATGACAGCGTTTTTTCTTGTTTCTGTTAACATGTAATTTTTTTATATGAAATCTGACAGCGAGAAAAATTTTGGAAAAATTGTAATAATTTTTTTCATAACCTAATTAGTTAAAAAATTAAGGTAGATATAGATTAGAGCTAGCGAGTTTAGTTTTTGCTACAATGATTTAATAATTATTTTTATATCTTTTAAGTTTCCAAAAATGTAGAGTTACATAATTAAAGTTAGTTCGAATATAATAGTTAATATCAAATCATTTCACAGAAAAAACAAATTATTGTAAAATATTTAATATTCTAATTAATATTTCTGAACATGAAAATATTTATAAATACTAAAAGAGTATAAACATATTAATTTTCTTGGAAACATTAAATATTGTAGTGTGTGGGTATTTACGAGCTGATATCATTGAATGTGAAATTGATAAAGTAGAAAGTGGCCTTGCGATAAACTCTCATTAACAACATAATATATTGTTTTCATTTCATGTAACTTTGTTGAAAAAGTCTTAAATTTTCGTGAAATTGTTAGTCGACTTATGTGAGGCAAGGTACCAGTAGGCAGTAGGTGCGGTAGATAGCCGAGGGGTAGGTGGGTAGGGGCGCGATGGTAGTGGGTGGCGGGGTGTGGCGGGGCGGGGCGCGGCAGGGCCGGCCTGCCGACGCCGCCGCGTCTGGAGCGGCCTCTCATTCCCGCCGCGAGCCCGGCGCCGTTCGCACGTCATGCGCGTACTCGCACCGCCCGCACACGCACGTCGCGCGCGCCGCAGCTCCCGCGCGCAACCACGCGCCAGTGATGTGCCCCGCGCGCTCCGTCGTCATGTGCCTACGGTTCGGTCGTGAACGAGTGCGGTTCCATTTATTCCCGAAGCGTTGACTGTACGCGCTTTCTGCTCGAGCTAAAGCAGATATCACGGATTGCGGATTTTGTGTAACCATCGCCGTTGGATGCGTTAAAATTTCGGGTGAGTGAGAGAGCCGAGCGAGCGTGCGGCTGCGGCTGGTTTGACCGCATTATTTTCGAAATACGTACGCCGTGATCCGGTCGACCGTGCTAGAGTCATCAAAACACTATAAAAACAAATACATATTCGATACCGTCTCTACAATATAAATATAATTAGATTTTGTTGTAAACATTTAACTTTTTTACTTATTCTGTTGACAGTATAGTTTCATTCCTAATAATAAACTTTAATTCCTAGTATTTTCTCCATATTAGAATGTGAAAATGTGAATTCATTAGAAATAATTAAATCTGAAGAATTTAAATTTTATGTCGATATCTCGTTGAAGTCTTTTACTCAAGACAATTATTGTACAGCTTAAAGTAAAATTTTGTAATGTAACCAAAAGCTTTCTTATGAGTCAGTTGACTGACATTTTTTTAATATTAATGTACAAAACAATACCATGAATGCTGCATAAGTTCTGTTTATAAAGAAAAAAAAATATGATATATAGTCATAATAAAGATACCAATACGATTTTTTAGTTAAAATAATATTATAAATATGTACCAGCTGATTTTACAAAGCAAAGTTTCTTGCATACGTAATAACAACCAATATCATTTGCATTTTCTTAGAATCATTATTATGAATATAAATGGTCAAATTAATTCAAATATCACATTTTCTATGAATATCATATGCACCTACTTAGAAGTGGTCACGACGAGCTATAAAACTTGAAAAGCGAACAACGTTCATGTATTTAGTTACATTAGAATAAGTCTCCTTTGAAATTGGAAAAACGAAAATAATATTTTTTTTCTTTCAATAATATTATTATTTCGGTCCACATACCTATGTTAATAAAATTATATTAATAATAAATAAAGAAATGTATGTTATTTATGGATTAAACATAAACATTGTTTAGCATATTATAGCTAGTTCAGTACATTTATGAAACCAGTAGGAAGGTAGCTGGCAGCTATTATAGTGTCACAAACAAGACTTGTTGGTAAATAAACAAATTATGCAGAAGCTGTAGGTATCAAAGGTTATGTCGAATACCTACCTATTTATCATCAGCTTTATTGAGGTTATAACTTACGTTTCTTGTACGAATCACACAAATAAAACAAGTACGTTTTTAGCATATTAAGCAATTATCGTTTTACATAAACTATAGGAGTATAGGCACACTATTATATGGTTACTGATATAATCCAAATTGAAATAGAAACACTTTTATAGAATTAAATATTTTCTTCAATATGATGTTTTCTTTTATTGATAATGAGATATTATTTGCTGGCGATTATGATAAGCTTTACTTCGCTCTATAAAATTATTTTATCATATTTCTTATATTTGGTTTATGTAAAACTATTTTAACCTATTTTATTACTTAATGTAGGCCTTATGTCGCCTAAATATCGTCTCTTTTTATTCACTTCCAGTTTTTATCATATAAGGATTTATTATGTCATAGTGTAGTTAATTGCCTTATATGGTTAGCTATACGCTTAGCAAGGAAAACACATTGTTACGTGATGTAATACAACAGGTTGTCACCATCTTATTTTTATCAATCGTCATTAGAATTCCTAATACATACATATACGCATTTTTAAATTCATTTGATAAAAAACAGAAGACAACGTAAATAAAATTATACTTAGAACTTTTACGCAATAATAAAATTAAGTTATTTATAATTACTTAGAACGAAATGTAGAATGGTCTCACAGCGGAAATTACATTGTGATGGTTTATTTATTAGGAATAATGAGAAATAAGATAAACCGACTACCGCTCCCGAACAATACTGACCTTTGTTTAGTGGTGACTGTTGACGAATAGCCGTAGATTAGTTATTCAATGTCATTCATCTTTAAGATTAAGATTATATTAGAAATGAATTCTGGTAATAATTTAATTTTATTTTTTTGTGCAGGTGGGCCGAGGAGAATTATGCGTGGGGCGTGCGCGTGCGCGGTGGTGTGCGCGTTGGTGGCGCTTTGCGCAGCCACAGGGTTGGACGAGGCGACGCGCGCCGCCGCCGAGAAGCAGCTGCTGGCGCTGCTGGGCCTGCCGCGCCGGCCGCCGCCCCGCCAGCGACCACCACCCCCCGTGCCTCGCGCTATGCGCTTGCTCTACGACGAGCGAAACGCCTTCCCCGCTGCGGCCGCTAACACGGCGCGCTCCTTCTACCACATTCCCACCGACCTCGATGGACGCTTTCCTGGTGAACATCGCTTCCGCCTATACTTCAATATAAGTGCCGTACCGTCGGATGAAATCGCAAAAGGTGCGGATATTACTTTCCAAAGGGCTTTGGGAACTACTGGAAAACAAAGGTTAATGATCTATGACGTTGTAAGACCCGGTCGTAAAGGTCAAAGTGAACCAATTTTGAGGCTTATTGACTCGTTACCACTTCGACCGGGCGAAGGCATTATTACTGCGGATGCTCTGGACGCCGCGAGAAGATGGCTCAAGGAGCCGAAGCAAAATCATGGACTACTAGTTCGAGTTATTGAAGAGGGAGCTGGAGGCAACGCTAAGTTTCCACATGTGCGTGTAAGGAGAAGGGCGACAGAAGCAGAAGAAGAATGGCGGACGTTCCAACCTTTGCTTATGTTATATACAGAAGACGAGCGAGCGAGGGTTGCCAGAGAGCGTGGCGAGACGCTGCTCACACGTAACAAGCGCGCCGCGCAACGAAGAGGACACCGGGCTCATAGGCGCAAGGAGGCCCGCGAGATATGCCAACGTAGACCGTTGTTTGTCGACTTCGCGGACGTGGGCTGGAGCGACTGGATCGTAGCCCCACAGGGATACGAAGCTTACTACTGCCAAGGCGACTGCCCGTTCCCTTTGGCAGATCACCTTAATGGCACAAACCATGCCATCGTACAAACTCTGGTCAACTCAGTGAACCCCGCGGCAGTGCCTAAAGCGTGCTGCGTTCCTACGCAACTATCCTCTATATCTATGTTATATATGGACGAAGTGAACAATGTGGTGCTTAAAAACTATCAGGACATGATGGTAGTGGGCTGTGGATGCCGATGACGAAGGCGCGATGCCTCGTGCGGACCTAGTGATAAGTCGTGGACCCAGTGTACATATAGGAGTGGCCTCGAAAATTGTAAATAACCTCTTTGTATATATACTCGTGTAATTATTATTTTATTGAAAGGACAATGTAATAAAAGATATGAATACTAAATATGTATGATTACTTAATACTCCACATTTTCTCAGAATCTATATTATTTTTTATATATATTTCAAAATAAGAAAAAAAAGGGTAATATCTAAACGTAAAAAAAATATTTTCAGTCAAAGAGCTAACAGATTTAAATAAACGAATATATAGATTACTTGAACAATAACTGTTATAACTTAAGTTATTCTGTTATTGGGTCGTGTAGTTAACTTCCAATCGACTGAGTAATTATAACATAACTCGTAGAAATGGTTCAAAAATATGAATCCTTAACAATAAAAAATAAATAAGGAAAGATTAAAGAACTTAACTTTCATTGGGCCACCATGTTTACTATGAACCTCATATTATGAATGGCTGCTATTCATGCTAGCATCGTTACTGAAACATAACCTTGGAAATGTAGACAAAATAAGTTCTTTGAATTAACGGATCACCATTTATATACAAACTGAACCTCGCTTATGTACCTAACGTAAATGTTAATGATATATACTCGTAAATTGTATTTTACTTTCAAGTAATTAGATATCTAGTTCCGTACTCAAATTATGTAAAATGTAGAGTTCTTTTATATAGAGTAAATACTGATACTCGTGAGTGAATTAATCTCTTACACTTTTTTACCTAATCGTTTCAATGTAATTCCATCGAATTTCGCTTTACAAAATTTTATAATCAAAAACAATCAGCATTAAAGACGGTTAGCGTCCTTGGCTAAGTAAAATTTCAAAAAGAAGTCCTTAAATTAACAAAGTGACTAAAGATGAATATCGCGATGAATTTTAATTATAACACTACTAGAGGATTCACGAGTCTCTTCGACTTTATAAAGTCGTCGATAAAGAATTTTAAAGACAATATTTAAAGTAAATTCCGTCTAAAGTGTGGCAGGTCTCTAAATTTCAAATATTTCGTCACAAGGCGGCGATATATCATGTTTTTGCCCGAGCGCAGGAATGCCCGCCGGCCACCCGGCAACTCCTCGTCTGCCGCGCCCGCCGTCCTACGTCTATATTATCAGTAGATAAATTTAAGCTTTGTCTTTGAATCGTATTTCGTCCTCACGAAGTATTGCTTTTGTTTTTTGTATGTTAACAAAAAACTGAGTGGGTATAATTTATTTTATAGTCGGCTCGCTCGTAACTCGCCGGTGGACGGCTGGACGCCGGTTTATCCCCCATCTTGATGTAATTAACGTAAATGGATTGGCCGTGGCCGGTGCCTGTGAGTGTCTTATGTCTCCTTTTCCTTATAACGACTCCGCCAACTAATATGATTTCATTGATTTCATTCTCTTGTTATCCGATGTAAACCAATTAAAAGTTTTCATCCAACCCAAATCGAATAAGGTTGCAAACTCGAATCTCGAGGAACGCGCCGACTTGTCCCTGAGAGAATTATAATTGTTTTGCATTCTTCCACAAGTATAAAAACAAAAGGGCGAGGCACGGCCCCCCGCACTGCTGGTCCTGCAGATCAGACCAAAGTCTGACGGCTCGCATTCCCTTCAGACAAAAAGCTACGATTTATTCGGAGTTGGTAATTTTTATCTCTGTGTTCGTTATTAGTGAGCACGCTCATTAAAATTATTAAACATGTTAAGATTTCTTTTGGAACTGTTATAGTATATTTGGATATTTTTTATTTACATCACTTATCTTCTGCTTGTTTTTTTTATTTTATTATTTTCATAAATTAAATGGTATTTATTGATGTTTAAAAATAAATAATAACATTTTTATTTATAGTGGCTATGTAATAAAAGTAGGTGCCGATATCTAATAGTCATATTAATTGGTTGAAAAGGTAAAGTGTGTAATGCATAATTAGATATCATTCATATATACAATGAAGCGAGAGGCTGGGAGGCGACAAGAGGCCATCGAACTCGGGTCTCTTCTCCAAACATACGAAATATGCACAAATTAAACCTGTTTCGTCTTGCATTACTTTTATTACTTTTACCTAAATATTTATTTGTAAGCTGAAACTGTGTACAGTCAATAGAAAATAACACATCTTGTATATTCTCGAACCACGATTTGCAAATTATCGTATAGTTAATATACGATGGCGATACGCTAGACAACTCTGCGTATTTAAGGAAAGCTGCGCAATAAACAGTCCATATATATACATACATATATCTAGTAACTAAATAACGTATTCTTCTAATTTGACATAGTAAAACGTATATTTTAATAATTATTTTTTACATAAAAATATAGACGCCAGAAAAACTGTGATCCTAATAAATTTATTACCCTATCAATATATTTATAATAGTTTTAATTTTTTTATTTAAATTTAATAATATTTTTCTTCATTTTCTTCAAACATGTTCCGTAGGTATGAGATCACCATGTTTCCTCCTGCGTAACTTAATACAGGTGAGATTAATATTTATTCCAAAATATTAATAATTATTTTAAAACCCAACATATGTATATGGCATAATGATAATCATTATGGCACGTTATATATTTAATTTGCCAAACGACCGTGAGCTCTCGGCTGAACACACCTTTTCTTATAACTTGCGAAAATTTTATATCATTAATAGATCTATAGATATCATATGTATGACATAAATATATCTTGTACTAAGATATTATATTATTATTTATTAAAATAAATCCCTCCGAAGTTCCTCGTCCTCCGAATTTCCTCCGAATTCTGGAAGCAGTGCGTATTGAGTGGCGGAACTCAACACCGCGCTTTGTCTTGACGCCGGAGCGAAGAAATGAAAATATGAATTTAAATAAATATTTCATTTCCTAGAGTGGGGATCGAACCCACAACCAGTCGCGTTTAAAGTCACGCACTTATGTCGCTACGGCATGACTGGCCTGGTTATTATTTATGTAACTAAAAATAATGATTCCATTAAATGTAGGTTAGCACTAAGCTTATTGCCTACTTAAAAATTAAATTAGATTTGACAGGGCCATAAATATTAATTTAGTTTTAGTTTTCTTAAACTAGCGAATACTAAAATTAGACATTACTTTATCGTTAATTCGTATTTAACGTAAGTGGCAAGATAAAAATTTTAGTAAAATTTTTCGGCGGTCGCGTGCCACGCTCACAGTCCACGTGCTTGTCCCGCACGCACCTCAATAACAATCTACTTTCACCATAAGGGCGTCGTCTCATAAGATAATACGTTAGATTTAACAGTGGAAAATTCCAAAAAATCTTTGTTGTTAAAATCGCGAATCTATAAGCCTAATGAAACTTTAACTGTATTAATAGCCGTGACATACCTATCGAATAGAAACTTATCAATTAACATTAGTTTTAATATATCAGTGATAAATCTATTACCAATATCAAAAACAACCTAACAAAATCTACATTAATATAATATTTTTTATTTTATTTCTAACATATATATATATATAAAATTAATAGGATATAAGTATATAATAGATTTCGGAGTATTTACGGGAAATTCCAATTAAACATAATAAACATAGCGTAAAGCTAGAAACTTGGACTAGATAATTTCATCCGGCAGCGATAAGAAATAAAAATGGTGGTGTTATGATTGTGGCATGTCACGTGTGCCGGCCGTATAACGGTGGTGACATATTTAACCGGCTGCCGCTGCCGGCTCCATGCTCGCTCTACAGACTGCTTCAGAGGTTCACACTGCTTAGCTGTACAACTGCATTCATTTGGTTAGTTTATGATGAATCCGTATAAAGTAATAATACGTGACAGGTTGTGGGTTCGATTAGCAATTGAGGATATGAAATATTTAATGTTTTCATTTTCTTCGCTTTAGTGTCGAGGCAAAGCGTGGAGTTCCGCCACTCAACCCGCTATGCCTACAGAATTCGATGGAAAATGGGGAACTCTGCTTACTCTGCTGTGTGCGGGATACAGTGAAGCTAATAAAAATTTACGAATTATTTCGTTATTGTAAGTACAAGTTAATAATCGAACAATATATATATTTTAATTATTAAATATATGCTAGTTTTCAGGTTAGAGCGGCAGATTAATTTCGTTAGATAAATGGGATATCTTTTTATATTTTCTTATACGAGTACCGCAAAAAACAAATGCGCATCTCTACCAGAAATTACATGGAAATGTGGAAATATTTTATTAAAAGTTTCAATGAAGCTTGGCTAGTACGTATTTACTGCCTACATACTCTACTGTACACTAGACAGACATAAACAGTAATTTATTTCTGGCAACGAACCCGCGTCCTTGGCGTCGACCTTATATTGCGCAACACCGGTTTTGAAATGCGCACACGCACCATCTATGTACGTATATATTAGTAAATTGATAAGCGATGATACTTTTGCCTTTAAACTTTTTTAAAGTTACTCTTGAATTGGAACGCCATATTGCTATAACTAAAGTAAAACAACTATAAGCTTACCTACATTGAAATAAATAAAAAGAAAACATGAAATAGGCATTTTCGATTTAAATATTTTTTACCACATACATATATAATGATGAAACTGGGAAATATAATTAAAATCTTCTACGATTATAGGAGGGAATCAAGTTTTAAAAGAAGTAAATGCTCATAAGCAATGTTTAAGCTATAAACACAAAACGTTCTTTGGCAGCAACTTCAATGACATCAAAAAGTGAATTCCTGTACAGAATATATAATGCATAAATATTTGTCGCAAATATAAGTAAATAATACTTTTTAGTCCTAACACGGATAATACAATATCCACTATAGATTTATATACCGTTCTTTTTGGGTTAAATTTTGTTTTTTTTTTACCATTGAGTTTAATGTCTCTAAGAGAGGTACCGTGAGAGTGTAGTAGTCCGAAAAATTTTAGTTGCTTATATCTATTTTTATATTTATTAAAAAAATATCTATGTAGATATATAAGTCAATGATTTGTCAGTGCAATGTAGGGAACTTAGGTCGTGCAAGCTTTACCCATAACAATGGAACCTTCAAAATCATAATCACCTTGTTGTTTCCCACTCTTGCTATAGATGTTGATCAAGGATTCCTTCATCTCTCTCAGTACCAAGCGGCATGGTCATGTTTTCTTAGAGAAAATGTCTTCATATTTCGAAAAGTATAAGCTGAAGTCAGCTTTTGTAGGGCAATACCTGTGGGCTCCTATGGATGAAGAATAAAAAAAAACCAACGCTTAATGATTCATCACGGCTTCGTCTCTGTAACACGTTTAAACTTTACTAATTTTCTCACTTTTTTCTCATTTTTTGTTAAACAAAACTTATTTATGGATGTTTGTGTTTATTTATGCAAACTGAAATATGTTTTGCTTTCTGGAGTTCTTAGAGTTCAATTGAATATTTGCAAATATATGATGTACTACATATTTAAATCTGTCAAAATCAAATAATATAGATAAAAAATAAATATTTTTCTTTATAAATTTAGGTTAGTTATTTATTTACAATTAAAAAATAACTCTACAATGACTAACTATGCAAGAAGTAGCAAAAAAACAGATTTTGTAAATCTATAAGCAATTATATACTTTCATTTACCGGTAGTTAAAAAGTTGTGTTATTTTAGAAGCGTTATTAAAGATTTTTTCGCCTCACAATGTATCCCGCATAGCAGGATACACAGAGGGAAACTGGGGGCCTAGTATTAAGACACTCCGTTCTCATTAAGAGACTTCCGTTCCCCTCTTTCCTCCAAATTCTAGACATTGCGTGTTGAGTGGTGTAATTCAACGCCGCGCTTAGTCTTGTTACCAGAGCAAAGAAATTAAAATATTAAATATTTTATTTCCCCAGAGTGGGAATCGAACTCACAACAGTCACGTTTAAAGTCGCACACTTATGCTCCTTGTGTTTATCAACATTATGTTTTATTTACATTTTTCAGAATTCTAAGAATGTTGTATTAATAAACATGTTCAATTATTTCTTATTGATATTTTACCGCGACGCTTATTATAACAATAAATTGAACACATTATTTTCCTCTTGTTACATAATAAATAATCTAACGCAAATGAGGTGAATTTAGAATGAGTAAACAAGGTTTTACAGGAATAATAAATAATTGATTACTTCTTTGTTTTTGTATTGTTTTTAATTCAAAATGCTTTACTTATGTAAGAATATAACAACTATCTTATTTAAAGATACGCAAAACGCTATTTCTGTTATCATATCATACTTTTATTTTTTATAAATGAAAAGAAACAAATAATAAGACGAATAGATATTACACGGAGGTTCCAACGATGCTACATCCACGTTGTCATGCTTGTCGCGGGTGCACACTTGCACAGTTCTCGTAGAGTGAAAGTGGCAGCAAGCCCCTTGGCTCTTAGCGAGCGAAGGCCGATGCGCGTCGATCCAAGTAAATAATATTCACAGATTTAACAGAGAATGGACATTAGAATGATAAGTTGTGCTATTTATTATAAATACTTCATGTGACTGTTGAAAGCAATTTAGAAAATAAATATGGAGAACTATAATTTGTTATTTAATGATTTTTCTGACGTACTTTCTAGAACTTAGTAATTGATTATGTATGTTCTATATTATATTTGTCTAAATGTGTGTACAAAAGCAATTAATTATAGGTTTTTGCCAGATCAAACTTTTAAAAAAATACTTGTAATATAATAAATATAATGTAAGTTATTTATAATATATAATTATATAGGCATTGGTAAGCGGAAGTAAATATTTATAAATAGATTTCATTACAATCGTTTCTAATAATAACATTTTTATCATATAGAATAATTATAAAACAGGTTTATATGATTCCGACAACTCTCACTGCAACAACATAAATATGTAATAGCAAATATTTGGAATTTTAAAAAAATTGATAGCCATAATCACTTACATTTCTATATATAATATAATTATTTGCCGTCAAAATCTTATCAAATTTACAACAAGTTCGAAGATTTAAAAAAAAATATACATGAGTGCAAAGTAGAAAAAATAGTTTTGAGAAATAAATTTGTGGAATACTTATTGCTTAGAGAATCCGGATATGAACGAATTGTCGAGCAAGAGCGTTTGCAATGATTGTACATACGTAGTATTTGTGTTAGGGTTGTTGACGGTTAGAAAAGACTACTATTTCATATATATGAATGTTTCTTTTCAAATCTTGTTCAATACCATAACAAAGCAATACTCAGATATATAGTTATCTATTATATATATTACTTGTAAATATTGCTATACAATTGAAGCATATAAATATTAGATACAGATAAAAAATAAGTTCCCTGAACGAGCAGCCCTAAAGCTCAAAAGCGCGACGGCGGCTGCGCGTTCGTCGCAATTACCATGGAGCCCCGCGGCACATTCCACTGGACGTGAGGCCTAATTAACCCACTGGCGATGTGCCTTTGTCTAACAGTTCACCTTGCCTTACGTGCAGCTTTTAAATGCTGATCGTTTCTCGTTTTGCATACTCGACCTTCCGCAGAGGACGTGTCCCTTTTGGCACAAACTGTGTTGCGTGGCCGTTGCGCTGGTTGCGTTATAATCTGTGCGACCCAAACACACAGATTAAATTTAATATAAATCTACGTTTTTATTTGTATGACTTAATTATATAGATAAATGTTTGTAAAGTTTTTCATTTTTTTATAAGGTGGTTTGATGTTAACAGATAACATATACTAATAGATATGTTTATTCATAATAGATGACTACAATATAAAGAAGTGTAATACAATATACTTCTGTAAGTTAATAATATTTTAATAAAAGAAAGAGTATTTTCGTATGGTTTTTCCTATATATTAAGAAAAAAATTGCACATGCATTCGAAATTCCACTAGTGAAGTGTCATATGCAAAATAAATCAAAATCGAATTAACAATCAATAACCACGTGAATGCATTTGCGTGGCATTGATTTCCGCCACTCAACACGCAATGCTCTCAGAATTCGGAGGAAAGTGGGGAGCGGAGTGTCTTAACCCTAAACTCCTGCCTACCCTACTAGATGCGGGATAAAGCGTGAAGCTGAGAAAAACAACGTGAATACAGCAAAGAGAAGTTGTCTAGCATGTAAATAACGAACCTTAACACGAACAGAGAGCACAGAGTAAACAAAGAACTCGAATCGAGCTCGGACTTCGGAAGTCGATCCATGTTTACAAGCACTGCGTAAGCGACTCCTAGCCACTAGCCAAACGGTTACGTAAACATGTCGAACATAACGCTCAAACACCGGCCGCACTGATCGTTAAAAATAATATTTATTCTGCTACCACGGACCTGCACTCTTAAAACGTTAAAAACCTGTGATTTATGATAGGCCATAGGCGAGCCAGAATTAGTTCTTAGATAGATTTCTTGTATTAATGCATTAACATTATTCAGTAGTGTTACTTCTACCTACATAGAAAATAGAAGGTAGTAGTAGTATTATGATTTCAATTTAATTATAAATATCTTAATTACATTAGAAAAGCACTTAAATATGAAATCCACTAAAAAGTAAATATAAAGTAGAATCTCAAGAGTAGCAGCTGTCTATAAAACGTAGCCATACTTAAAATCTGTTTAAATGTCTTGTTATTTAAACAGACAGATATATTGTCTATTCTCTACGTCGAGTAAAATATAAGTGATAGAATTACGATTATAAAGCTCGAGTTTACCTAACAAATAGTATATTTATTATGTATCTAAGAAGTCTGGCCTGGTTTATAAATAGCCTGCGGCGGAGGCAGGTGCAGCCGCGCGGGCAGACGCACGGACGCCGTGCTTCCGCGAATCTGCCGACCAAACATCGCAGCCAGTATTGCAAACTGACATTTCCATAATATTGCAAGCCTCTTAAGGCATAGCCAGGTTGATATTTCAACAAATTGCATTGATTACCTTGGCAGATATTTAATATCGAGATACACATCTTGAGCAATTGATGTAAATAAAGTTGAGGCCGGTCGAGTGACTGTAAATGCGACAGGTTGTGGGTTCGATTCCCATTTCGATTTCGAGGAAATGAAATATTATATATTTTCATTTTTTAGCTTTGGTGTCGAGGCAAAGCGACACACTCAACACGCAATGCCTCCGGAAATCGACGGATATGGAAGAACGGAGTGTCTTAATACTAGGGACTCTCTGCCTACCCTGCTGTGCATGGGGTACACGGTGAAGCTAAAAAAAATGTAAAAAAATGTTTATATAATCGCAGTGTGCACAGGATCTGGTTCTAATCAAATTGCTGCACGTGGAAAATACTCTTAATATGTGAGCCTTTAAGTTATAAATGGAAAAGTGGCCTTATATTGGCGGACTAAGCGATATGTAAATTAAAAACTTGTTATACCAACGTTTAATGGTATTATATTATTATTCTAACAAGTATTTATGATAACGTGATGTATATGGGTTTTAGGTAAAGAACGCAAAAGCCAAGTCCAACACATCACCACTTTAGCAATATACCAGTAATTACACACAGGCCATCACGGTGCAGTGGAACTGCATCTGATTGTTTTCAATTTTAATTTCCTCGCTCTAGATGACAAAGAACGGGACTTTGAATTCCGCCACTCAACACCCAGTATCTTCAACTTGGCAAAAAGTGATCATGACATGACATGAAATGTAATCAAAACCTAAACCATGTTCGCGTACTCCCCACAGGTTCCCATAGTAAAATTGTAACTGATCGCTTGTCTGTACATGGAGACATGGAGAATGTTTCCTATTTTCTTGTGAATAACTAGATACAGTTTGTGAGGCTTATGCGAAGCTTTGCATTTGTGTGAGTAATCGATAAAATTAGAGCGAGAGAAAAAAGGTAAAATTAATATTTGTTATTTGAGATCAAGGAAAAACTTTTACATAAAAACATACCAATTCTTTTACACCAGATATCCTCCTCATAATCCATCCATCCATCCTCATAATTTTCACTCTCATCTGCTGTGTCCTTTGTGTTAATAAAATAAATAGATCCGTTACATGACCAAGAACGGCGTTGTGACTATCAAACTTTATTCTGCCTTTACTGCTTGGTCACATACATTTTTCCATTCTTTATCTTTCATTTTTAATAAGTCCAACAGAAAAAAAAATATTGAAAATTAAATATTTCACATTACTATCAGTACAGCGTGAAGCTGATTTTTTTATTTTATTTATCAGTACAAAAGAAGAACTACATTTGCTGCATTACGGTAGACCCTATACATGAACACTCACACAAATGCAAAGCTCGGCCTATACCTCGTGGACTGTACTGATTTATTTATTATAGCGTAAAGCTTGTTTTAATTGATTGATATATTACTACCTAAGTATTTTAAATGTAAAGTATAACATTTATTTTCTCCTAACATACTAGTATAATACAGTTTTCAATTCGAAAAACCACAAATATTTTATTATTAGAGCAAATGCTATGACTATTTTGGTGCAGAGAGCTCCTAGTACGAGTCAACATGCACTTGTAACATGATAACTGTGTTTTCTGTATTCTGGGTTGACAATATGGAAATATCAGGATGAAAGGTCGCCCGATAAATACATTTGGATGAGAATAATGATAGGCGGTTGGTAGACTATAGGGCGCCGCGAAACGACGCCGCGCCGCCTGACCGTGTCGCGTTACGTATCGCACATACTGCCTTCAACGCCAGTAACTCACTGACGATGATGACGTAAACGATTATAGCATTTCTTCTTATACAACGTAATTTTTTTTATGTTCATATACTATGTACTGGTAAATTATAACTAATTGATATTTACAAAATATTATATATAATAAAATAAAATTTATAATTATGTTTTACAGAATTGCGTGTGCGAACAAAGAGATCTAGATGTTATTGTATCGCTGCCATTTTATTGCAATCCATGCGACGAGTGGACTCTTATTTTATCGGCTAATATCAAGCGGCCTTTCGACCTATTCCAGTTGACTCGTTCTTAGTATATATTAGTTTACGTAAACATTAAACATATCGTCTTTGTGATTTGCCGCTATAATAATTGAAATAAATATAATAATATAAGCTAACGATATAAAAGCTAAAGTCGTAAAATACATAATTAATATTCAAATAGAAACCTGAGATTACCTGGTAGCGTTAATTATGTACATAGTGAATATGTAATTAGCGAGTCTGCACAGGTGCTGGACGTCCTCGGCGACGGTGTGTCTCCACCTGCAAGCAGCGAGCTCCACCGGCACTTGCGTCATTTACAAGTTACAACCTTAAAATAATGAAACTGGTTTCGATTGTGATCTATAAGAAGGTGGATCGACGATTAATGTTCAGAACACACACCTGGCAGACCCCGTGCTGGCACGACACCTGATACCCTCGCGTCCGCTGGCCACCGCTGTCCAGTTCCCATATTCTATTTGGTAATTATGGACATTATAATCACGAATATATTTGCAAACTTATATATTTTATAAATCAATAACATGTTCTGCCTTCTAATATAATAATTTATAATCTTTATTAAATTAATTTTTAACGTTATGTTCTAAGTTTCGAGTTTCATGTGGACCTTATATTGTTATTTATTTCTTATGAACCACGATATTAGTTTCAATTCGTAAACGTTATCAAAACATGTTTATATACTGCGTATATATTTAATTTTAGACATGTCAACATGATTTTGTAAATAACCTTTGATTTTTCTTTGTTTCTTATGTAGATATTTGTAAACTAATTTACGTGTGACGAGGATTTCAATTCCTCACATACTTTAAATACAAATGCAATCCTTTGAATAATTATTCAACCTTAGTTGGTTTTCCGTACACGTATAAAAAAGACATGTGTTTTTTAAACAAAGAACCCGGAGCAACGACCTGCCCTTATTTGGTAGAACGGGCGCGGACCACAAATGAGACATAGTATGATGAAGCTGTGCAAGCTGTTAATATAATGTACCGAGCAGAATGCACTGGTTTGTGCATAGATAATTAATAATAAACATATAAATATTAAATATTGATATTTTGTCAGAAAAATCATGCATTTTAAATTGATTTAATGCATGCGTTCCTACTTAAAAAATATTTCACAATATACTTATTTGTTAAAATTATAAAAATCACTAAATTTATAATTATATTATGAATTATTGTTATGGAAGTTTCTAGAAAATGTAAAATTCTAATTTGAATGGTCTATTAGTGGAGTTGACGTGAGCTTCACAGGTGTAGCAGCAACCTGTTCAATCTCAGTATCACGTTACACCAGGTTTCACATTAGGAAATTTATACGACGTCTCATATGACTACT
Organism: Heliconius numata; assembly: GCA_016802625.1. Lineage (NCBI taxonomy): Eukaryota > Metazoa > Arthropoda > Insecta > Lepidoptera > Nymphalidae > Heliconius > Heliconius numata. Next base: position 1,078,827 of record JAEBDU010000106.1, on the reverse strand, counting down.
GACGCTATTAATTATTATTTTATTGATGAGATAAATATTATAATTATTAATTGATTCCGAGAACGTAGTGCAAAACAAAGTGATTCATCCAAGTTTATTCTGTTCAGGATTGGACTGATGTGCGGCCGCGCAGTAGGGTGTGATCATTAAATTAAAGAGCATTTAATTATAATTAAATGACATTAACATTTTTTACGCATTACGAATGCATTATAAGGCGCAGGTGTCCTTACAGCTTCTGGCGATAAAGCCTAGTCCTAGAATATTTTTTAACAGAACATAAAGATTTATTAATTACTCCTCTAGTATAATATATATTTAGGAGTAGGTACTCTTTATAAAAATATTGTACCCACTTTATTTTTGTAATACACATTTTACCGTTTATTTATATTAAACTCTTATTAAGGCCAAAGTTTTATTTGAATGTGAGATTTAGGTTATACTTCTTCTTTTCTGTCGTAACTCTCTTGTCAGAGCAGTAGTGGTCATCACATCACATTAGGGGCAGATATTATACGCCTCATACTCATTCGCCATATATCTCTGGCTGAAAGCCTGGTACACTCATGTAAGGGAGACCCTACTGCAGCTTTAATTTGGTTGGTCCAACGCAGGTTATACTTCAGTTTACTATAATAATGATCTGATAATTATTATACGACTTATTAGTTATAATATGTTATGAAATTAAATTATGCTTAGGAACAACTGAAGGACTATAGGCAGAAAATTTCGTGAACTGTTCGGTGTGTTCCCATTTGGTAATAAAATCAAACTCATAGTAGTTTATAGCCGGCAAATCAATATCAACACACCTTATTAACATAAATATACGTGCCAGTCTGTCGCGAATTACGGCAGTTGTATATGTAAAGTAATACATATATGATAATAATACGATAGCTATAATAATTTAGTTGAAAGGTTTACCTAAAATTTAGGTAAAGTTCAAACATTTACTACATTTGGTGGTGATTAACTTATTTATCAAAATCTTCGTTAGGCTTTCATGTCTAGTACGCTTTAACAAAAAATGATGCTACAAAATTGAAGTTTAAAAGACAGAAAACGCACTGTATGTAATTAATATATAAAAAGTATAGTAAGTAGTACATCACAAATAATGAAAGAAAAATGACTCATTTTTCGACATACAATTACTATTTCCTATAGAAACAGGAAAACAAGTTCTGTGTTAATTTTAAACTAAATCCTCATAAATGTCTCATGTAGTTTGCTTAGGCAGATCGACGGTAGCCTTAACAGTGGGTCACGCAGACGCACGCGCAGTGCAGTAGCGACCTTGCGCCAGGCGGGTGCGGTGTAGGGTTTCGGACCAGCGACCACATTTCTGCCGCTCGCCGCCGCCTGGTCGCGCGTGCGGTTCAATTGCGAAGGAATGCCCTCATCATTCGATAGCCTGACTTAACATCTGATACACTCTAGACTACATTTCTGAAACGCCACGAGAGCAACCAACGTAACCGTCCAAGAATCCATGAGAGTTTTCACGCTACATGCGCGCCATCACCTTACAAAATACTTATTCACCTATATATCTATGTTTTTTGCTCAAGAAATATCAATTTTTTATACATTAAACATGTACCTCTATTTTATAATAAAGTTCATGTTTTAAGACTATTTTAGTAGCGAAACTCGTTACGGTAGGGAAACCAAAAAAATAGTTTGTTATTATATCCTCAAATATTACAATAACTAAAGTATGTGAAACTGATAATATTTTCCTATACATACTCGTATATGCAAGTGCGAATGACACCAATTCGTATCAAATAAATAAGTACAATCATTTATATAGCTAATTACGTCTATTAATAAAACTGATAGTGTATGTAATGCCAATCTTCGATGATATATGAATGCGTTCACACGCACCTCTGCCGATTTCGTTCATTTCATTTGTGAAATTAATTAAAATAAGAATAACCATAAGGAAGAAAATTGGGTTTCTTTTTATACTAAGTTATATTTTGTAAGAATGATGATGAATCTAAGTATATAATTGTAAGAAAAACTTAATTATATAAAAAATGTAAGCAAATCTTTAAAAAAAACATGAAAAGTAAAGGCAAATGATAAGCAATAGAATCTTCCATACATTCGCAAGTAAACAGTACCTATATATAATATGTCTATTTAGTTTTATGCTACTTCGAGCATTGCATTCTTTACATTTCTACATATTTACATATTAAAGGTAGACGCTTATTAATATTCCTCGTTGGCTGTGCTAATTGTAAATACATTTAACCACTTAATCTCTTCAAATCATGTTTAACATATTAAATATTTACTCTGGTACATACCTACTGAGTAAATGACAGATGAATTCCCAACACATTAGATCAAATTAGGTATTTATTTGAATGTGAATCTAAGCCTGTAATACTAATACATTCCATTACATTATTATATTTCACATTTAAATTTAAAATAAAATTATTTTGTTATATCTTTACGTACCTACTCTTTTACACATCTACTCTACTCTACTCTACTCTCTTCTCTCACTATTAATAACGCAATTTGAAAAGACTACCTGAGACTACTGCATCTCTTAATGACGACCTAGTTGCGATTAAAAGTCGGGCTGAATATTTGAGTTCTTTAGTAAGCACGAAAAAAACATATGTCATAGTTAACAACGACAGATTATAAATATATTAAACTTTTAAAAAACTAATTTTTGATGATTGTGTTTACTTTGTGTGTATTTTTAGTAGCAATAAAAAATATTACAAATATTAATATTATTGGAGCCGTCGTGGTGCAGCGGCACAAGGGTGTGACTGTAACGCGAATGTTGTGGGTTCGATCCCCACTCGAGGAAATGATATATTTATTTACGTTTATATTTTCATATCTTCGCACTGGCGTCGAGACAAAGAACGGGGTTGAGTTCCGCCACACAACAATGCCTCCAGAATTCAGCGGAAAGTGGGGACCGGAGTGTCTTAACACTAGGTGCCCTCTGCCTACCCAGCTATGTGCGAGATACAGCGTGAAGCTGTTTTTTTTAAACTGGAAAGATGCAAGATAAGATGTGATAAATATTTTCACTGATTGCTTATTATAGCACATTATAAAGTAGTTGACGATAATAACCGTAATACGAGCATGTCTATTTTTAGCAGCGATCGTTGCACTGAACGGTAACCACAAGTGATAAATAGTTTAAAATACACTATAAAATTATTTTTTTTTTTCATATAGAGATTTACTTTATATTTTTATGAAAAATGCTTGAGAATATTTGCATGTAGAGTTTTTATGTAACTGTTATACTGTACATACTGTCCTATAGGTATAGTTTCTTCTTATAATCCTCGCTGACTGAGAAACGTGAAATTTGGACAGTTGTTTACTTTCATTATCTGGACATCCACTAAAAATTTTAACCCTAAAGAGGTGAATTAGGGGTTGAAAGTTTGTATGGTTTTTTTTTTTAAATCGCCACCGATTTTTATAAAATTTGAAATTCAGACTTAAAGTAGATTTCATTGAATACGTGTTTCGTGGTAATGGGATGGTATGGAAAAATCTTTAAATGGCCACCGATTTTTATAAAATTTGAAATTTAGACTGAAATATATTTCATTCAACATGTATTTCATGGTTTATTATAATTCACCCCAAAGGATACAAATAAGCAGGCGAAGCTGCGCGCGTCCGCTAGTTTTTATAAAATTTACATACTTATCACAAATAACATATACAGGATTATACCTACAGCTGAATTTTAAAACGCAATATAAATTCTTTTTATATCGTTAAATATGTGGCGTACGAGAGAGATATCGAGAACTAATTTATAATATCACTTCGCACGTTAGGGTTCTCATTTGAATAAAATTATGATACACGCTCATTTACCTTGTAGCGAGCAGGTACAGACCAGTCTACACTTAAGTCCAAATCGAGATAACCAAACTTTAAAGGGTTCCAAAACGGGGGTCCACCGATCGATCATTAGAATTTATTTATACTTGACGGTGACAAGATGCAGAGCGAGGAATGGTGGACAAGATTCGGCTTATCGGAAGGTTGGATCGGACCATTCGTCATACTGTCACTGGGACAGCGCACGACGAAACAATCAAAGCAACCGCGTGATAACAGAGATTGCCTCGTGATGGGTTGCCCTATTCATCTACCTTAAAACTAAAGTTATTATTTACCCAAATGCAAAAAGGTTTTATTATGTGTTATTTATAAAATATAAAATAATACTGTTTCTTGATTATTTGAGCGAGTTTATAAAGTATATATAACAGGTATTGTCCATGTTAGTCATGTAAGATTATTATTATAAGAGGCAAGTTTTACATACCGCAGGCCAAGTCTATAAAATACAATACGTTACGAGCTATCTGCGGCTTCTGTGTTACGTTTATATTTACAGTTTAAATAATATTTCAACGAATAAATTGTTATTAACTCACACCCAAAAAAGCGATAATTCCGGTTCTTTTAAGCCTTTGCAATAACATTAATGAAGTTAAGCCTTATTTATGATTATTTTATTGTTCAACGTCTATAACAGGTCCCAGGCTTGCAAAATAATTTTAGCTATATCTTGTATACATATATATGTATGGATATAATTCTTCTGTATGTACGTTTGTCACCCTACCCGGCTTAAACAGCTGGATCGAATAAAATAACCCATACGGATTTTCTGAAGGGGAATTCCGCTAGTAGTAAATTTAATACTTATCATAATATAAGTGTAATAAAATTATTTATTTTACAAATATACACTAGAAGAATTTGAGATAATTTGAGACTTATTAGATACCGCTTTTTATTATTTTTTAAAAGGTTACTCTACTGCTCATTATAATACTTCGTAATTTAAGAGAATTATATCAAAAATTTATTTAGCAAGTATACGTACCATACACCGTAGGTTCGGAAGAATAAATTATTTCTATTTCCTCGCTCTCTCTCTGGTAACAAGACGCGATGTTAAGCAACACTTGTCAACATGAAAAATGGCGGTCAACAAATCCACCTGAGCTTTTGCATAATGAAAAGAAGGGAAGGGAAGAAAATGAAGGAATGAAAAGCAGATTGGTCCATTCGAAGCAACTGTAGTCCGAAGAAGGCGACGGCTCTAAAAATAGCACTATATTTCTAAAACTGCACATCTTAATATTGAAATAAGCATGAATATCAAGAAAGGATTAAAAATAAATCAATAGTTCTATTCTATCGCTGTTATTTAATATACTATGTCACCTTAAGGTTATAATATAGTCCAATCATAGCAACCTTTCCCTATAGGTACTATACTCTTAGGACTGTGTGGCGCACCACCAACCTTTAAAAAAGACGACCACGACTTCTCTGTCAAGAGCGAAACGACAAAGAAGAAGAAGAAGAAGAACTATACTCTTACATGCTTAATCAAATTAAACTCATCTGTAGGTGAAGCAAAATAAGTGCTCTTAGCGATACGCTCTCAGGCTTTAGTGCTTCTTTAAACAACATGCCGTCCCAATTTAAAAACATCGTTATCTCCATTCCCACTCAAATCACAGCACAATAAAATGACGATCGCCGAAGAGAAACGAGCCATCACGATAACCATAAATTTGAGCCGAAACGGATGGGACAAATTTTTATAATGGGCCTCCCCCATTCTCTCTCCACGCCGCGCCGCGTTAATGACAACCTAACAGTTTGTTTTAACATCATTATAGGAGCGTATCTAGCATTCCATCTCAGGCAGGTACCTGCTGGCTGTGTACAAATTAGAACATTCATGTCTTTCGCTTTGAAAGTTGTTAGTCATTTTAAAGTTATTTTATTTGCAAATAAATAATAATAAATAAATCACTTGTATAGATAAATCTTACGCCTGGTCGAATAGGAACCCTAGATGGATGAAATATTAATCAACCATACAAATAACCTAAAATTGAGAGAGTTGAACTATCTGAGAAGTCGAACTCGCTATACTATGGAATTCTTGTTACACCCAACGGCTTTTCACATCGAAAAGACAGCTACATGTATTTACAATTACCTTATCTCGCTTCAACTCGACTCCTGACATCACACGACAAATATTTGTGATATTCGATTTGGGTTACTCTTAAATGTATGCTGAGTATGAAACAGGTGTATTTATTTAAAGTTATATACAAGTCGGCTTAGTTCTCTTATCATACCTACCTTATTATGAATAGACAATTAAGTACAACAATCACATATGTCACACCGATTAAGATTTTCCTAAAATTTTAACTCGTCGAATGCTACCAAAATTTGTAAGAAGACTAGGTAAATAATATATATATAATTCTTATAAGACCGTAATATAAAAATCTAAAAAAAAGATTTAACTACGTTTATGCATTCTAATTCATTAAAAAAAATCAATTATAAAAAAAATTCAAAACCAAGTAAGTAAATAATACAAGTTATATATTTTTTCGAAAAACTCCACCCGTACAATAATTCATTATGACAAAAATAAAAGAACTAGGAATGACGTGAACCGCATGCCCACCGCGAGGCCGAATCAAAGGTGACTCTTAATTGATTTTAGGCGAGGCTCTCGAGAAATGGTAAAGAAATTGACATTTCAATGGCAAAAAATAAAGAAGTTTCGTCGACGAGAGTGGCGGTCGTACGGCAATGATTTAGCGCGTCTTGAGACCCAGCTCGTTCGGGTTCCCATGGGAAAACGTCCGCAAATATTGACAGTGCAGCTACATGTTTATATGCACTTAATGCATCGCTCACCTTTTTTATGTTTTATTTGTTTTATGCGAGCGAGGCAGACGGAACGTCGGCCTCGTATTTGACTGCCTTTTTTGTTGTAATTTTATTTAGCAGGTAATATCTTACGTCCGTTATAAAATGATAAGATTAAAATTGCAATTCCTTTGGATATTAAAAATATATATTATATAAACTTTGTCAAGGGTATAAAATATAAAAGTTAAGCCATTTACTAAGATATCACACGCATATTTTAATACCTAGTTGTTTCTTATTATAAGTTAATTTTCAAGTAATTAAAATATTGTTTTTTTCAAATTCACACTTTGTCTCGCCTATAGCAGGATTTCCAAAGGATTCCCTCTAGAACTCTCTGTTCTACACTTTCCGCGAATATTCCAGACACTGCGTGTTGAATAGCAGAACTCAATGTCATACAAGTTCTAAATTTCGCTTGACATTTTTTATGTACAAACTTTAGATCTACCATTCTTTTGTCGATGAAGTCGCGAAGGACGCATTACCTTACTCTTAACTTGACTCTCATTTGACATTTTCTTTAATGGGATAAATATTTAATATCGTCCACACCATCTGGATACGTGGAACTCCACTATTGTGAGTAGGAACTTCCTTCCACGCGCCACGGAACTGTAGAACGACCTACCTGCTGCAGTGTTCTTCTCAGTGCTTCCAAATCGATTCAATATGGGTACCTTCAAGAAACGCGTCTATCTCCACCTTAAAGACCGGCAACGCAGCTCTAGCTCCTCTGGTGTTGCACGGGGTCGTGGGCGACGGTGATCATTTACCATCAGGTGTCCTGTACGCTCGTTCTTCTTATTTCCATAAAAATATTAATAAAAAATAGCGATAAAACATACCTATGACTTTTAGTTTTAGTAGCAGTCATTTTAAAATGAAGAACGAAAAGGAAATAAGGTTAGGTCATTATATCCACTATCGACTGCATAATAAAATTTATACCTAAATAGGTAAAAAATAGGTAAAAATATTTATATTTCACTTTTTTACCATTTTTTAAAATATCCTATGGATTACCAAACCCAATTAATTGTAGATAACTTATAACGTATAATTCAACATACACATGTAGATAATAAAGCGTGTAAAATCAATACAAAAACTACGGTTACAAAAGAAATATCATAAAATTAATTATAATCTAATAATTTTGTATATGTAATTGTATTTAATTTGAAATTAGGGTAAGCTACCACAGCGTAAGGGTCGGCAATTTGTGGTTGGACTAATGGGTCAAAATTATGAGTTGTCCTTGGCATGTCTAGATGGGAATGTGCAACTTATTACGTCACGTCCCATTAATTATTTATGTCGATGTGGATGCACAAATTATAGCTTTCCGATGTCGGCCTCGGCCAAATGGAATGGGTTTCTTTTATATTTTTTAATCCAATTACATTGTTTCTATTATATTTTTATATTTTGTAAATGTATATTTGTTACTTGTTAGTCACCTTGTTGGTTTTTATGAAAATATTCTTCGTATTAAGTTTTATTTTGTGATAAGCTTTGAATTTTATGGTAAGAATATTTCTTTACTGCTTCATGAAAGAATAGTGATGTAGATATTTTAGAAGCTAGTATTAAAACTAGTAAGTAGAGTTGTTATGAATAGCTACTATTTCCAGCTTCAAGTTGTATTCCGCACATAGAAGGGTAGGCAGAGGAAACCTAGTGTTAAGACTCTTACGTTCCATACTTTCCGCTGAATTCTGGAAGCATTGTGTATTATTGAGTGGCGAAACTAAACGCCACGCTTTGCCTCATTACCAGAGCGATTAAATAAAAATATTAAATATTTCGTTTCCTTGAGTGGGAATTGAACCCACAACCTGTCGTGTTTACAGTCGCACGCTTGTTCCCCTACGCCATGACAGTCCTCAAGAACTTTTCCTAAACATTAAAATCTTATGAATCAATTTATACCTAGATATAATTATCTAGAGTAAGTGTAACGTATAATTAAAAACAAAAATGATATTCCCAATGGCAGAATTATTTATTATAGTTGTACTTAAGACATCAAATAATATTGAGTTTCGTAAAGAATAGTTGGTTACCCTTTCTATTATTTATCATTATGACCATAAAAGGAAAAAGATATGAAATAACTTATTTAACGATTCCAAATGACTGTAGACTTTGTGGGGCAGGCCCCTAAGTTGTTTCTCAGTCTAAAAAAGGTTGAGATGCTTGGAGCGATTTTGATTTTGGATACATGAATGCGTGCAAAGGATTTGGACTGTTTACAACTTCGTGGGTGGTTGTGGGCGTGGCGTATTCTGTCCTGCTCTCGCTGATGGGTCCTGTGTGTTTCTCTCTCATTCAAGGGCCGCTCCCACAGGACCCTCTTGTTAAAATACTTTTTGTTCCTCTCAGCTCTCTTGGAGAGATGGTCCGACGGGCAAATATTTACTCACGATTTTTAAAATCTTATTATCATACTTCCACCTTTTACAGATTAAATAAATCGTTAATTTTCGTTAATTTTCATTGAACATGATTATCTTAAAAAAATATCATCTTATTACATACATTGCACTCAACATGAAAAGACCTAGATTTGATTCTGAGTGCGAGTGGCAAAATACTGTTTTATTTATAACATTATTTCTATAAAGAGTATGTATGTTTATTTGATAAACAAATTAATCAGGAGCTCTAACTCTAGCTCTAACTCATATAAAGGTTATATCTAATAGCATGAATAACTATAATAATGCCCCGAATTTTTCGGGCCATTGCGTGTTGATTGGCGGAAGTTAACGCTGGGCTTTCACCTAGGTGCCAGAGTCAAGAAATGAAAATGTTAATAGATAATGATTCATCCCTCCGAGTGGAGATCGAACCCACAACCGCCGCGTTACAGCCACACCTTTGTGCTTGCGCCATATAAAAAATAAAAATATAAAATATAAAAATATACCATTTAAAACTTAAATTAATTAAATACAATATCACAACAACTTTAAAATAACGTTAAAAAGTGTTTTTTAAGGACAAAGTCATAATTTTCCAACATTTAAATCAACCGAGCTTCAGTTTTATTAAGATGAGTATCTATGTTTTAGGGTTTACTTTTGGCGGTGAAGTATAAAGATGGTTTCGGACCGCACGCAGTCCAGGCGATAAAGAAATTATCTTCCCAGCTAACGAGCCACGCACGCATCTAATTGGTACCCTGCCGAAGCTGATTCATTTATACGTTCCACTACATAGTGCGTTGGAAATTGATGATGATCTCATATGGTATCAATAAAATCTTATAATGATTATTTCATCTGATGATTGTTTCAATTTTCAGTTAGGTTTATGGATAGACCTATGACGGGATTTGCCAGAGCAACGCAAGCGATTTTAATATTCATATAGAAAATACTGACTTAAATTGTAAATAAAACTTAACTTAAAATATTGCTTTGCTTTGTACATTATTTTGTCTACAGATTAATTGTCTTTTGACACGAATGTTAAAATAACAGTTTGGGACAGTGGCACAAGTGTGTGATTGTAAACGAGATTGATTGTGGGTTCAATCTTTACTCGAAGAAATAAAATAAAATATTTATTAAAAAAATAATTTCTTCGCTCTGATATCGAGGCAAAGCGCAGCATTGTGTTCTGCCATTCAACATGCAATGCCTCCAGAATTCGGCGGAAAATGGGAAAAGTATATCTTAACACTCTGCCGCCTGCCTACCCTGTTGCGTGCGGGATTCAGCGAGAATCTGAAAAAAATAACAAAGATACGATTAGATTTAACAAAGATCCAACAGTCACAATCCTTCTCATCGGTAACTTTATGTCTATTGAATTTAACAATAATTCGTCAAATTATATTTAATTTATTAAATTATATTTATAAATTTACACAAAAACTCCTCAAAATATTATAAAAAATAAAATTATCATGTTACAGCAAGTTTGGGCACGTCAAGAGTCTTAGTAGCCTCGGGTCCATAGATAAGAAATCCATTTGGTCAATACAAAGATGCTCTTGGTACAAATTGTATCTCACAAGAAAAATGTCCAGAAGTTTTAAAATAATAAAAAAAGACGTGACTCAAGCAACCCTGAAAACATGACTCATCATACTCGTACATGCCACTTGCTTTAAAAAAAATAGCAAAATTGATAATTTTAAAAACTCTACAATACTAAAAACTCTCTCTATATGTTTAAGAAAATATTAAGTAAGGCTTTAATAACAAGGTTTCATAAAAACTTCGTATGAAGCATATCTCTTGGTTGAAGTAGCTAATATTACGTGAAATACTTGAAACATTTTTTTGTTAATGTAAACACAATAGTTAATGTTTCTGAGTAGAGTGCGTAGAGCTCTCTGAAGAAGCCGCAGTCGCTTTCTCACAATACCGATTAGCCAGGGTAGAGACAATTAGACAAAACACAAACACGTCATAATTCTATCAAAATGACAGTAATACTCTGGGAAAGTTAAAGATGCACAGAAATGAGCGGCTAAAAGATAACATTATATGTTTTAAAAATCCTTCTGGTACGGTATCTTTTTGTAATGAGAATAAACAATGCTTTTTACGTTAACTGTTGCTTTTTCACCTTAAATGGTTTATCTAGTGATTTTCTCGTCTGCTACTATATGATAAATGATAATAGAACTTTATTTATGTTCAAGTACTTCTAACTTAATATAGTACTAATAAACTAAATTATATAAATTTATAATAAATCATTTATTAGTAAGAGGCCGTCGTGGCGCAATGCCTCTAGAATTCGGTAGAAAGTTGGGAACGTAGTCTCTTAACATTAGGTTCCCTCTGCCTACCCTGCTGTGTGCGGGATACAGCGTGAAGCTGATTTTTAATTTTTTATTTATTAGTAAACTTAATTTTGAATCTAAACACCATATCAATATATTTTACTTTAGCATGTAATACCTATTATACGAGTACGAGTAGGTATTGAAATAAAATAGTAACGTAAAACCTCTGCAAGATGCCAATCCGCTGACGCATATCAGGTAAATAAATACGACAACTTCGCCAGTAGGGTCGCAATGGTTACGAGTGGCGCTAACCCACTATTTAACTGAATATAACAGCATTTGTATTGGAAATAAGCGCCACCAGAAAAAATACACCGACGGAAGTATGAGCACAAAGCGAAATACCATCGAGCAAAAAAATATTTGAAAGAAAAAAACAGCATAATGTGGTTGAAAGGCAGTGTGGGCTTGGACCGCTCTTGTAAAATTTATAACAGCTCTATTTTGTTTACCTGCTTGACTCCGATCTATATTGTCTTGTAATTGGAAGTTATTGACGATGAATTATTAATTTATTGGCCGTAGTTTCGGTTTAGTTTTTGTAATGATGCTAAAATGTTATTCGTTTGGCTTTTGTACTTGTTTGTCGTATTTGCACAATTTTATAAAGGAAATGTTTTATCGTATATTTTAATAGGGAAAATTACAATTTATAAAAGTGCTTACATATTAAAAAAGGGCGGCCGCGACTTGTTACCCGTACTTACTCTAGCTTTAGGTTTATAAGATAACACAAACTAACAAAAGATTTTTGTCAATTACGTGGACATTATTTTTAATATATTTATGAAATTAGACCTAATTCTAAATGCCTGCCAATGGAGGATTTTCTCTGGTGATCTGTCACTATATTGGTAAACTTTTGATCGGTTAGACATCGTCTGAATTCTGATGTCATTTTCGAGACACTTGTCTTTCACAATTTGTTATTACATTTTTTATCGAAAAAAAGATGACTAGATAATATCAAATCTGACAGAACTGAGGAGACAACGTACATAGTGAACTCGTTGCCTAATACTTCATGCAGTTCCTTGCGTCTCTATTACAAAATCAATTTCCTTTTCTCTTTCTTTTCGTATTTTATTATTATAATAATAAAAAATCCTACCATCCTATACAATCTATAATAAAATTTTCGTTTTGATCTATACAAACATACACTTAGGTATTATTTATTTAAGTTGTGAATGATGTAATTGAAAGCGCGGAAAATCACTATTAATGGAAACTTTTGTATGATGAAAACCTTGACAAAATTCCTTTAGAATCGTATTATGACGCCGTATCAATAAATTACAATTAGCAATGACAACTTATTATTTCCATAACCACGAGCAATGGGAGTTACTAAGTATATTAATTATGTAACATGAATATATTGTATTATTAAACTAACTATTTAATATGCAGAAAAATATGCGTCGTTTGTATTTACATTTAAATTTTTCCTTTGCATTATTATTTATTAAAAAAAATCTTGAAGCCATTCGTGGCGCAGTGGCCCAAAGTGTGAATGTAAACGCGACTGGTTGTGTGTTCGATCCCCACTCGAGGAAATTAAATATTTATTTCAATGTATATGTATTCGCTCTATTGTCGAAACAAAGCGTGGCGTTAAATTCCGCTTCTTAGCACTCAATGCCTCCAAAATTTGGAGGCAAGTGGGGAACGCTAATTATTATTTGCAGATAGATTTCTAATTAATTTTAAAAACGTATTCTAGATAAACATAATTCTTCATTATAGTTCACATGACCACCAGCATAAATCTCTGATTATTTTCCAGTTTTGTATAAGTAAACGATATATTTACAAATTAGATATATATGAATTAGTCTTGCAAGGTTGTCTTTTACTGACTTTCTCATACAATGTTCAAAACGTTCATTCTATTGGAGAATATTCCTTTAATGGGATTTTTCAAAGCAATTTCTATAAAAAAATAGTAAATATCCTCCTTGGATACATATATCTATAGAACCTCCTCGCACATATTATATTAAAAATCGAAAACTTATTAAATACAAACACAAAAGACAAAGTTTAAACCAAAGTACATTGCCACACTGGTGTCGCCTCCATGTCTCGAATGATACGCAACCATAGACCTCAAATATTATACAGCGATATCAATACTATTATAATTCCTATGTTTCATGCGTAATGCGGGGTTAAGCTGAAATTGATAATTTAACTTTTATATTTATCGAGCAATGGTAGCGTAGTACGATGTAAGTCATACAACGATATCATTACTATTATAATTCCTATGTTCCATGCGTAATGCGGGGTTAAGTTGAAATTGATAATTTAACTTTTATATTCATCGAGCAATGGTAGCGTAGTACGATGTAAGTCATACAGCGATATCAATACTATTATAATTCCTATGTTCCATGCGTAATGCGGGGTTAAGCTGAAATTGATAATTTAACTTTTATATTCATCGAGCAATGGTTGCGTAGTTTGAAATAAGTGATGTTAAAACCCTCACTCGGTGGCACCTGCAGACGAATGTGCCATTTACATTGTAATGCACGCACAGCCTCCAACCAGTTCGATTAGGAGGGGAATGCTGTCTACATACTTACTAAGCTCGGTAGCTGATAAAATTTTGTTAATGCGCAGTACATTTGGTTTTTGAGTTTTCTTTATAATAAACTATGATAAAAGGTTCGTATTTTCTATTTGTTTATTATAAGAGAAATATGTAGATAAATTATATTTTTTACCTGTATATGGATAGGTATATGTTATAGGTTCAAATAGGTAATTATAAGTTTACTGAAGAACAACATAAAATTATAACTTCCTGCCGCTTCATTAATTTTCTAAGGATCCAGCTTAACTAGTTATCTGTATGACAATAACAAAACATATATATCTATGTATACACATATAAACAAAAGCGTGATTGATTCAGTGGCGGGGTGCGGGGGTGGTTGAGAGGAGGGGGGTAAGACAGCGGCAGTGACCGCTGCAGCCAGGTGCGTGCGGCCATCGACACCATAAAATTAATAACCCGTCGAGCCTCCTAACCAATGCACTCAGAGTCCCAAGTGCGCTTCATACTCTTCGACGAAAACGGGCGTTCGTTGTCCACTTTTAGAGGATGAATAAAAAAAATACGATAAGTCAATAGTCGGCGAATTAGCTAATATTTTTGCAATTAATTTAAATAGACTAGACTAATCTTTTTTCTATAACAACAAAATTTGTTATTACGTTTAGTTAGGTAACTGTACTTAACAATCAACATATTTTTTGGAATTCACGCTGAATTCTGCACAAAGCAGGGTAGGCAGAAGGAACCTGGCAACCTAGTGTTAAGACACTTTGCTCCCATTAAGACACTTCCGTTCCCCACTTTTACGCCGAATTCTCGAGGCACAACAGCCTCATACATATATTTACAGCCTACATAATATTTTCGATACTTTTTTAAAATAAAGTATAAAAGTAAATATGTAATAAAACTTTTCTTGTGTAATTTAGGAAAATAATAAGAAAAATGTATCACAAAGCGTTTTCACAGTGATCTAAAAATGTAGTATGAAAGCGCTTTTAACTCTTATCGAATTGTTCAAGTTACTGCGTTCTCGGAGTTATGTCTCGACATTACAGGGAATGTAATTGATTTTTTCTTTATTTTTTTTTACTAATTTCTGCACGACGCATCCGCTGCGCTGTAAGCATACCTTGTTATAAAGAAATTGTACAAATATAAAATATTATATAATATATAATTTTATATAATAATCATTAATTAATAATTATCGTTATAATATAATAATTCACATATATTTTAATACCAAAGACATTTCAACGCGTTTATTATTCAGGGTGGATTTAAATTAGTATTTAATAGCTTTGAATGTGGACCGACGCGGACCGAGGCGAGGCAGGCTGCGGGAGGGGACTGGAGGAGCGGCCTCCGAGACGGTGAGTCTGCCTGACAAAGAAGGATTTTATCCGCTCGATTTAGCATGAAATTGGAACACAAAGTGAATAAAGCCACAAGATTGTAAACATTATGAGGTTCCTCTTTTTTATTGAGCCGTTTAACTTATATAAAGTTTTTAGTTTTGTTAACCACCAGCGGCCACGTCGAAATCCCTATTTATTATCTTGTTAACTATGCGTAGCTAACAAATCGAACCCTTGATGCCAATTCGGTACTTGCAACGTTTATAATTAGCATAATTTGATATTTAGTATTTTATAAATATTTAAAAGTTATTTTTGGATTTAAACTAGAATAAATCTATACTGAAAGTTTGTTCTTTACAATCGATTAACACGTATGAGGTAAGAAAGTTTTCCAATTATATTTAAAGTAAAACTTGAAAATGTCGTAATTGGGTACGACTGTAACTCTTGAACGCCGCCCGTTCCCACGCCACGCGGCATTCAGCCGCTTCCACCAGAATGAATGACTCACTGAACTCGAAGCTCCATTTCCACAAGTCATAGTGCAATTAATAATATACGGCATCCTGTCGAATTATCTCTCGTCGTGGCAGGGGTCCGAGCGGCTTTAATTTACCACAATGGAAGATGGTTCTGAGAAGCGACGGCCGACGAGGCGGGTCGATTCTTCAACGAAAACAAACAGAAAATAATTATCATAAAGATGAAGAGCGGCCGCTCGGGCCTCGCCGCTGCTAATGGGAGCCCACCTGGCAGCCCGGCACCACCCCGCGCCCCGTGCACGCACGCATTCCTCACCGTACCAGAACTACATACTACACTCTACACTCTACAAGCCACGGCCCAACAAGCAAAGTCATCTCCGCTACGTGATTGTTTTATGATATAAGATAAACCTGCACGCTACAATTATATTATAAATTCCTTTATAGTACCTCGCTGCACTGCGATGAATATATGTATAAATAAATAGTTTTTGATAGGGGACGCTATTAAATATGCTTCAAATCTCTTAATAAGGCTTTATATGAGCATTTTAAGATGTGCTTATTAGGTATTCCCTGTTTTTAGAAGAAGAAGTTTATATATTGACTAAAGTTGGTTTTATATTAAAGTGATACAAATATTTATGCAAAGAAACATGTCTTATCCCTAAATTAACTAAACCGAGAGTTTAGATGGCTAGCACTCCTACAATTTTCTACTCGCCAATAATCTTCGCGAGCCGAGTAGAGAGCCTCCAGGGGACACCTCACGAGAGGGTGGCCGGGGTAAAACGATCGGGATGAGTCATAATTGTCTTCAGAATGCTGTTAGAATTTCTTATATGAAGCAAGAACAACGTAGCATAGGCATTAAAGATACAGGACAGGACTCAGGACGCTCGTGATAACACTCTCATGTGGGAGAACGCTCCCACATTATATTAGGTAGCAGAACTCAAACCCGCGCTTTGTCTTCTTACCAAAGTGAGGAAATCTCAGGAGAATATCATAACATACTTTACAAGACGCATTATGAGGTGTGTTTTTTTACACGATTAAAAATAAAGGCTTCGAAATATTTTTGTTACTTACATTGTTTTTTTTCTTCACGCTGTACTCCACGCACAACGAGCCAACGAGGTAGGTAGAGAGAACTTGGCACCACCGCACCGGTGAGTTAAGACACTCCGTTCCTCTTTAAGATTCTTTCGTTTCCCACTTTCCAAGGAATTCTTGCTGCGTTGCATGTTGAATGGCAGAACTCAACGCCGCGCTTTCCACGTATCCAGAGCGAGGAAATGAAAATATTAAATATTTTATTTCCCTAAGCGGGAATCGAACCCACGACCGTCACGGTTTCATTCGCACGCTTGTGCACCTGCACCACAACATCCTCTATTGTTAATTCTTTTGTTGTTTAATAATATACTTATTTCTTTCAAAGTTTTCTTCTATTTTGTAAATAAAATCTTTTCGGTGAATCCATAAAGCCTTCATTACATACTTAAGGTTCTAGTTTAAATAAACGACTAGTAACAATGTTCAAAGAGACTTAACTTTATCAACGCAGTACAGTTACCAGCACAATTAAAGTCAAATGAACAAGATAACAGTTCTTAAGCGACTCTACCTACATATCCTGAGAAATAACCAATAGTGAATGAGAGAAAAAAAGATTTCTTATGTACCTATCAGTATCGCTCGAGATGGCCGCTACTTTATCTGAAGAATGTTACATAATCTAGGGTACACGGGGATTTTTACGGTACTTTTTTTAAGAATCTTGGTCACTTTTAAGGCTTTTAAGATTCTTTTTTAGGGTTCCGTGTCTCAAAAGGAAAACGACGAAACCCTCATAGAATTACTTTGTTGCACGTCTCTCCGTCTGTCAAGACCATTTATCTCGAGATCGCAGGTATGAATCAAGCTGAAATGAATATTAAATATTTCTGGGCTCTACGCGACGGAGCACAGAAAAAAATTGTCAAAGTAATCAAAATCTTGGATCAATTTCGCTACCTAATCAAAACCTAAAGAGTACTTCCCGTGAACGTAGGTTATGCCATTAAACAGAAAATGAGAACTTATAATATAAATAAAGGAAAATATCCGAGAAGTGACAGATATTTCACAGAAAAAAATTACAATCCTGAAATTGGTATGAGTGCCAAGAGAGGCAGGAGGAGACTTCGGTTGACCATCGAGAACACAGTATTGATGATACTGGACCAAGGTCACCGAAAAAGATGAGGACCCCCCGAATATATGAACAAGTTGATGACAGTGAACGAGACGAAGAGGTACGCTGAGATCGAAGCGTTTGGCGCTCCGTTCTCTCTGTGAAACAATTGACATTGCCAGCTAGCAATGCCCAATCTATCAGAGTTTTGTTGATGGCTTTTATTAGGCTACCTAATAATAAGCTTAACAGGACTATAATATACCTAAGAATTTACTAAGGTAACCTATTCTATCTCTATTTATATTCTATATTTTAAGAATAGGTTAGCTTTGTAAATCAGTAGTTTATAACTTTGAATGGCTCAACATAGTCTCTACATTCAATTTATCATACCTACTTGTGAGATTAAAATATAACAAACAACAGGTGCCTCGAATGAGTCACAGACAAAACAAAACCGTAAGGATCTTATTTTATTTTTTGGATTTCTAAAAAGAAATATTTAAAAACTATTCGTCACGCTACCAAAATATTCTAATTATTATCATGTTAAAAGGGTCTCACTTTAAAGATAAGTCTATATTGTCAGCAGTTTGACACTGCGACCGCTATCGACCTGTGAAAGGCAGAGATAAAATACTTACGGAATTCTTCGAGGGACTAAGACGATATACAGTTTTTCTTGTTCTTTTTTCGGTATCGACGTTTCAGAACTGTTTTTGCAAAGATTCCGCCTCATATCGGTCGGGTGGTCCATTAAGGCTGGAACAATGGCCCACTCAGTTTCTATTACCAATTTTATCTATATTTAACGCAGCTTATGTGAATTCTGGCGGTGTTTTTTACAAATTGTGCTAACCATCTACCTATAGGTAGTCATTAGGAAGATAAGTCGCTCTATTGTTTTATTGTTTTAGAGATTAAATTATTAAGTTCAAAAGACATTTACAGGATACATTACAATTATAAATACATACAGGTATACAAAAGTGTCCGTTTGTATATAGGTATACCACTCATCTATATATTTCTTTGCGTTTTTTTTAATATTGACAGGAGGTATACAAAAACGTAAAGAAATAGCAAAGACTTTTTATATACTTGGTGCCAGAGATCGATGATCTTTATGCCTATATGTACACCTATAGTTATTTAAATAGATTATACGCAGCATTTGTCGAGATGCTATATATGTGAATTTACAGTTTGATGAACGAGTCGTGGCTGTCTCTGCAGCTAGCTTTAGGATTTTTCTCACTTTTTTTATTATTTTCCTCTCATGTGAACAATGCGTACCAAGACGGCGTCAATATATGTACCTATATGCTTTTTGTTCATTACTAATAAGACTACATACACTAATGAAATACCCTTTTAACTGATACATATCAATAATCATTCCACAACATAAAGGAATGCAGAGAAGAAATAATTATTGCTTAGTGTAAGAATTTTATCAATTATGTTAGTCCAAAGCTGCGGGTGGCGACCCCAGCGGGTAGCCGCCTGACTAACGTGGAAATAGCTTCCCTTTTGTAGGTCGAATTAACTAAATTTACTCAGTGTCTTGTATACAAGTTACTTCTTTATGTTTAATGAAAAAAAAAATTAAATTACATAATACTTAATAAAGCCCATATACCTATCGATTGCATATCAGCAACTATATTGGTTTACAAGATTCACAGACTGAATAACAGTTTAATTTTTAGCATTTATTATAAAATTGATGTAATAAACTTTTAAGTGTCATCAAATTTACTCAAAAATACTATTTTCTAATATCGTTACAATTGTTTTCTAATTTACAGACCAGATGAAGTTAAATTTAATAAAGTAACACTTTAATGTTTATTTACACTCTCCTTTGAAAATCATTTAAATTTACACCATGCGAAACAAAAAACAGTACGGCGCAATGTTTGTAAACGAACACAAACAGACTGCCGTGAGCCTTGAAGAGTGCAACCAACACGCTTCATCCTGACCCATTTAAACAAGGTAAATTAAGCTCTCCTCACGCCGCGATTAACTCAAACTTCAAAAGCACTTTTGTATTCTAATCTGCGTAAATATAACATGGAGATAAAAAAGTCCATCAACTTTATATCATCTTCTATAAGGTTCAAATTAGTTTTGATTATAACATTCGAGCCCTGGAAGCTTCGGAATTGGGCACCTAAACATGTTTACCCATAAATCACGATCATTGTTTAAATAATTTTCTATTTCGAAGCATTCTCGTGAAGCGCTGGCCACGAGATTCGCGCTAAACACTGTTTCACCGTAAACGTGGGGAGTGCCAAGTTACTGAGCGCTATAGAATAACTTTCGTATAATAACAATTTTCAATTTACTGTTATTGTTACGTGCGTTTCGTAATATGTTTTTGAAGGAAATTAATATAATAAATATCTTAATTTTTGATAGTAGCTCATATATATGTATCCAACAAATATGGAATCTTATGTTTATTAAATGTTAAATTGAATGCGAGTTTTTGTTTCTATTAAGTTATTAAATGTCACCAACAAAAAAACCACTCCCAGTCGTGGCGCAGCATCACAAAGTGTGTTCCAAAATCGACTGGTTGTGGGTTCGATCTCCACTCGAGGAAAGGAAATATTTAGTTAAATTTATATTTTCATTCTTTCACTCTGGTGTCGAGGCAAAAGCGCGGCGATGAGTTCAACTTCAAAATTCGGCGGAAAGTGTGGAACGGAGTATCTTAATTTGAGATTGCCTCTGCCTGCTGTGTGTGTGAGGATATAGAATATCCTCACACACACGATCCTCATATTTTAAAACAAAACATTTCAAATACTCCATATTTGTCTGTGATGAGGGTTGTAATCATTATTAATGTAGAAGTAGTTCTCTTCTAATTTCTAATCAGTTACATAACTAGAATGTAAGAACATATTATAGATATTTACTAACCGTTATTAAGTATTATTTTCATACAAAATTCTAGGGTTAACGAAGAATGCGCGTTGGGTGGCACTACCTTCGTTGTACTTTTTTTCATCATCTGAAAATGGAATCCAATTATGAACTGCGGCTTAGGAGCAGCGTGTAAAAGTGTTTTGTAATTTTCATTGATGATTAAGAAAGGTAAACCTATGTATTATTCAAATTAACATCTGTCCTACAATTACTTATTACGTAAAAAGATATCTATTTTATTTTTATTATCATCTATAATCTATATTATTAAATTCAGAAGCAGAGGTCGGGACGAAATTGGTTTTTGTTAATTAGGACTTGTTTATATTTATCATTTGGATTATAGAGATAAGAAGCACCACCTAATTTGAAGAGTCAACTGAAAAAGTTTTCGCTATTACTAGCGAAATATTACAGTAAATTTTAGTTCAAAATTCGACCGCCGACGTAGCGGTAATAATTTCATGGACAATTAATATTTTTAATGACTCAAGTTGTTTAAATCATTATTTTCTCTCGAAAATAGTCCAGTAGTTTAGCTGTCTTTAAAACTTATCCCGTGGTATCGCACCGCAACCCTTATTTTACCAGTATTGCTGGACACTTTTTCATATATGGAGACGGCACTCTTTACCGCTACTTTCCATAATTTATGAACGCAGGCTCCAACTACGGGGATGGCACTTGCCTAGTAATGGGTTTCCAATATTGTGTTTAAATCCAAAATAATTTTATGAAATAATTTTTTATTACGAGAACTTAGTTGGATAGTGGCAAGATGAAAATGTAAATGTGTGTTAAAAATTAAAATTATGCAAAATGATGACTACCTACTCTATGTGCATACGCGTGTCTGTAAATCATTCCATTTTTACAATTCTATTTTAAAGGTTCGTCGAGTCGAGCTTTACCTTTCCTCTCTTCTCCGCTTTACTGTAGCTACTTCACCCGGAAATAGTAATATTTCGAAAGGAAGTATTATATATTGTTTAATTGATTTGCGAAATTTAAATGCTTCATTGAAATTTTGAATTTGAATTTGAAGATTTTCCAACTGCAATGGCACGGTTAACATATCGTTAACATTGATGAGTGATCAAATAGAATAAGAAAATATTAAATAATTTTAATATAATTTAAAACAAAAAATTGTGTAATTTATATTTATAATATATATCATGTAAATATATATTTTTCAGTATAAAATTAGTTATTAATAATTTGCCGTAATTGCTAGGAACTTCGCCATGTGGAACTTGTACAGCGCCATCTATTTGAATGCCACGGCATGCGACATATCATCTATGAAATATCTCATGTTAAATCACAAATAACTTCATTTACATCATTTTGAATATTATGTTATATTTGTCAAGGCCGTCGTGGGGCCGCACATTGCCTGATTATAAACGCGAGTGTTGTGGATTCGATTCCCACTCGCCGGAATTATTTTTTTTGACTTTTGAAGTTAAGACTTTTTCCATATTTGAGCGTTGTACACTCGGGAAGAGAAGTAAAAATAAATCGAAAATTATAATGAAAACATTAGGTTCCCTCTGCCTATCCCATATGCGGGATAGAATAAGAAGCTGAAAGAAAAATAAGGAAAATTTAATATTATGTCAACATTCTGCACAATTCAGAGTATTTTTTTCTGTAATAAGTTATTTCGACCACCTGCTTCTGCTTATTTATATACATATATTGCGTGACATCTGTAAAAATCGGGTAACTTAATCTAGGTCTACTATTGTGGTACTCAGTTCATCATTAAAATTCTTAAACATAATTATATTTTCGTGGTTTATTTGTTAAGAATCATTTCTAGTTTTTACCGATTCCCGTAAGATTTTAGGTCATCCTCTCTTAGGCCCGTATTTATAAACCGCTCTCAATTCTGAGATCAAACTTGAGCGCGATCTTGTAATACCGTTTCCATGAATTATGTATGAATAAAAACGGTACCTCAGTCGCTTCCAAGATCGATCTCAGAGTTGTATTGTTGAGTATTCTACGTTCGCATTCTACGTTCCGTAATTCCGACCGTACATGGTCTTAATGAGTTATGAAGAAATAAATTACACTTATGATTCAACTATTTTTCTTATATTATTTAAATACTACTTTTATGAACACAACTTAAAATTTTTCTTCTATTAGAAAGCTCTTGACAGACTTGTTATATTTTTCAGGTAACAGTTTTGTTAATTCACTTCTTGTCAGCCATGTTGGTTTGCATTTCTTGTCTATTTCACCAGACTTGTAATTAGAGTAATAGAAGAAAACCTGCAAAAACATAAAACAATAATCATTATACTTATTAAGAAATTGAAAAAATATATAAAATTTATGAACAATAAATATTTATTAAAAGTTAAGGCAGCAACCTAAATCTTCTAACCCAAATCTTATTTAAAAATTAATTATAATAGGTAATTAAATTAAGTAAATGTGTAGCACAACAGTATGTTTATGTTGTGAAAACTTTGTGGAAATGTTAAGTCTATGTAATAAAATGGTTCTCGTTAACTTTCTACAGTGCATTCTAAGGAAGGTTCTGGCTTCTATTCTTAAATAAAGAAACAATATTACTACTAAATGTATTGTAAATAAAGTATTAAAACTCACTTTTGCTCCTATTTTGCCATTAACTTCTGAAGGATATTTATATTTGTAGAAGCCACAAGGTGCATTTGATAAGAAATTTACTTGTAGCTCAGATCCGCATTGTTCTAAAAGTATTCTTTCTGCAGTCTGAAAAAGTATAAGTCTCTTCATAATATTTTTGAAAATTAAGGGGTAACATTCATTTTTATGAAAGATAATGTCATGAAGTATGCAAGTAAATTACGGTTTCAGAATTCATTCATTAATAGATTAAAAATATACATAATGAATACAGCATTGAACATAATTATTTATGAGAGTAAAAATCTTAGCATTTCGTGAGGGTATTGTTGCAAGAGCTTAAAACTGTGCCCAGAACTTGTGACAACTGTAGATTTAAGATTGGTTTAAATGTGAATTAACATACCCTCCACCACTACTGTTTGTTCTACATAATCCAACATCTTTTAGCAAACTATTGAGACATTTCACTTCTCATTGCACTTGTACTGCAGACAATTTAACTCTAAATTTACTCCTGGTTATTCAGTTCTGAGCTCATGCTACAAAATTAACTCCTTGAATTTTATCTTACCTGCCGTAAGGTTTCCCCTTCTTTCCAAACACCCTGTGGCAAAATATTTTTAAAGTCTTTTCCTAATTTAACTTGAGTTACAAGAACAAGATGTCTCTGAAGACATCTATCAGTAGTACTTATGTCATTTTTTTTATCTGCTTCTGTAATAAATAATAATTTTATTTTACAATAACTTGTTTACATTTAAAGTTCTTTTGTATTTTTTTATTTGATTATATAAATGTAAATGCCTTAATACATGGGGGACAGTGCCTGACTATATAAATGCGATAGTTGTAGATGTAATCTAAAGATTAAATAACATTCAATTGATACATCACATGATAATATGAGATTGTGAGTTCTGCCTCAGAATCTAAAAGCCTCAATCTGCAATCTTGCAATCATTATATAATCATACCTGTTATAATATTGGCAAATTTATATTGATTTAATTCCTCTGTTGAAGAATCTTCAAAGTCTTGAGCTGTTATTTTACTTACAGCCTCTAAATCCACATCAATAGATTCATTTTTAAGGAGTTCAGCCTGTACTCTACAAAAATTTTAATAATTTTCAATGCATATGTATACAATACTATAAAGGTGATGAATTTATTTGTTTAAAAACACACAAACAAAGTTGCAGGTAAATATTAATAATAAAATAAATAAAAAGTTATAATATAAATACGTAATATAAGGTATAAAAATCGGTATATAAATGTAGGTCGACCAACCTGTCATTTTCTCGTCTGATTTCATGATCAGATTTCAGACTTTTTTCAATCTCACTTGTCCAAAGTAAGTCTTTTATTTTTTTTTGGACATCATCAAGGGGTGGAGTGATGACCGGCAGTCGTTCTACACATATTCCAGCTACTATATCCCATGAAGATAATCCTAAAAAAGGTCTTAATGTCAACATTTATTACGCAAAAAAATATTTTTACATAATGAAGTTTTAAGTGTTTTAAATAATAAACTAAAATCTTTATATTTTAACAATTATCTAGATATAAAACAGGGAAACTACCTCGAAATAAAAATTTTTGACAAGTTCTAAATTCAGAGCCAATGGCTTTCCTCAAAAGCATTTTTATTCTGGCTAGCAACTATTTTTTCAATATATTGTGATTATAAGTAATAATATTTAAATTGTATTTATTTTTAAATACATAACCTAATACACCTGTTAATGAAACTTCAAATTTTCAGAATATTGACATTTGACACTTAATTACTTAACACATGACAGCAGCCCGCAGCTGTCGTCAAGTTACTAGTGCTGTGCATCATACATAGTGCATACTAATCGAGTGGTGGCAAAATAATTAAGTTATTATCAGATAAACAATTACAACTACACTCAAGTTAACAAGGAAACTTGTATTTTTCTGGCTTAAACCAATTTGTTGAATAAGTCAAGACCACATTACACATTACATTTTGTATGAAATTCGCTACCGGAATTAAAACCTAAAAGGTTCTTCCCTTGGACCTACAATTATAAAATTTGGCACGAACTGAGAATTTACAACATAAGTAAAGGAAAAATTCCGTTGTAAAGTAAGTAAGTGAAAGCTTATAGGTATTTCATAGAAAAAATCATTACAAACCTATATTTGTAGTTCATCTAATTAAAAATTAGTGCATATTATACCCGCAAGCTTAAGTTGGTAAATTTTTATTAAAATATGCAGCGTGAGTCAATTTATTAAGAGGAAAAATAAAAACATTTTTAAAAGACCTTTGGATTTATATATATTACATTTTTAAGAGCAATTTTAATTTATTCATTAAATAAGTAATATTAATATTATATTTTTTATTTTATCATTATATTTCATAATATTTAAACAATATAATAAAATATAATGATAAAATAAAAAACATAATATTTAAATAATTCCAGGTCGAAGGAATTGATACATAACAAGTTTTTATATTATAAGTATTTTTTTTATTAGGTAAGAGTATCGTTACTAAGTTGATTATGTACATCGATTAAAATCGATTTCTGTTAATAAACCTTTGAACATGGCAACATCTTTCGATCTTTTCCGGCTTTAGGTGTCACTGAAAGTAAGCTGTGAATGATAGAAAATTTAAAAATCTAAAAGAATCTTAATTAAAGTCTTTTAAACTTTGTATTGTACTACTTTAGTTCAACGTTTGTGTTATTGAAATTCAGTTTTTATCCGTATTTTGGAGCTACATTAACAAAAACATTACCCCCATGTCAAAGTTTAGATAGGTTATGTTGATCTATATCTTATATTTTTAGGCCCCAACATGAAACAAATAGTTGCTAACCAAAAAGTGAAAATCCCAGAGGGATTAACTGTTCATGTGAAATCACGACTAGTGACAGTGAAAGGTCCTCGCGGAGTGTTGAAAAGGAACTTCAAACACTTGGCTGTAGACATTCGCATGGTGAACCCTCGGTTATTGAAAGTGGAGAAATGGTTTGGTTCAAAGAAAGAGCTTGCTGCAGTAAGAACTGTATGCTCACACGTTGAAAATATGATCAAAGGTATTTATTATGATTTTGTTATATTTTTTCGATTTATATTTTCCTATACGTACTTGGTACATGGTTATTTGCCTATTAATCGTTAATTTCTAATATTATTTTATGCTTAGAATTAATTTCAATAAAAGTTTTACCTCTGTATTGTCAAATATGTAATAATCACTTTGATAAGAGGTATTGTTTTATTGTTATATGTACTAGTATTAGTATTCATATTTGCGATATATTTAAATAAAATTGACATTTTAAGGTGTAACTAAGGGATTCCAGTACAAAATGCGCGCTGTATATGCCCATTTCCCTATCAATTGTGTCACTACTGAGGGAAACACACTTATTGAAATCCGTAACTTCCTTGGAGAGAAATACATCAGGAGAGTAAAGATGGCACCAGGTGTGACTGTCACTAACTCTGTTAAGCAAAAGGATGAGCTCATTATTGAAGGTAACTCCCTTGAAGATGTTTCCAGCTCAGCAGCTCTCATCCAACAATCTACCACTGTCAAAAACAAGGATATCAGAAAGTTCTTGGATGGTCTTTACGTATCTGAGAAAACTACTGTTGTACTGGATGAGATATAAGGACATTAAATTTATAAGTTGAAATTCATCTTTTATTTATGTTAAAATTATTGATATCAATATCAACCATCGTATACTAGCTGCTGCCTGTAACTTTATATGCATGAGCTTTTTTTAATACATTAATTTACCACTTATAGTCATTGAAATATAAAAATGCTTGGTGGCCTTAGTTATTCACTTCATACTTGCAATGTGTTAGTATATATGTAAGTTGTCCATGACACTCAATAACACTGCTTCTTTCCTTTTATTTACAAAATTTTCAAAAATTCTAAATTTCATTTACAAATAGTCCAAGAAACCTGACAATGAAGTGTTAAAGACATTGCTTTTTGAAAGGCCAACCTGAATGTTACACTTTTTTTAACCAGAATGGAAAAATGGAAACAATTTAAATACAATTGTTGTTCAGAGCCAGATCAAACATTAAACATTGCATTAACAGGCAAATACTCACCCTATGCTGTACTGAGTCTATTTTTATATTTTTTGTCAATTAAAACGCCACCATAATAAATAAAATATGATACTTGTCGAATTCTTTTTTCAAATTCTTGCTTATGAAAATAGCAATTTATTACTTTTCATACATTAGCTGGACTATTATGTTTCTCAAGTGTTAGTCTTCAAAATCAATTAAGGTGGGCTGAATGTACAGCCCAGACTTAATTACTAGTACAAATAAAGTTTCATTTAAAATTAAAATTTTATCATGTGTTGTAGCAAAAAAATAGTAATAGAGTACTATTTTTTTATCAATTTAAATTATTTTAGAAAGGAGTAAAATAGTAAAAAAATTTTACTTTTCTACTATAGTACTCATGCTTCAGATAAACATGCTTAATTTTTCATAAATGAATAGTTTTACATATTCACTACTGAATCCTCTACAAAAATACTATATATATAAAGTATTATTTATATATATTAAAGACATTTTATTATAATTAATTTATCACATAGCTTCCAAATGCCTAAGGTAACTGACAGCAATTAGGGTTGGTAAGCACTAGCGGCGTTAGGGTAGCCTGGGCGACCGCCCAGGGGCGCTGGATAAAAAGGGCGCTTTGCGCAAAGATGTCTTAAAATGGTCTAAGATTTAAAAGAAAAAACAAATTCACCGTCGTCTTTGATATCTAAAAAAAAACAAAGTCATCGTCATTGAAATATTTATCAACTTTGAAAATAAAATTGCAGAAAACATAGACTTTGAATGCCTAATAAAAGAGTTCGCAGATAGAAAGGCTAGAAGAAGTGAAATTTTATTAGTTTTAAAAAAATTTCGCCCAGGGCGCCGGTAGTGCTAAAACCGGCACTGTTTGTAAGCTTCCACTGTAAATGGACTGCACAACACAAAAACATTTCAATTCAAACCAATACCTGAGATGGGGAGTTCAACTGAAGAAACTCTCAAGTTTATATATAATTGTAAACTTTTTATAAAATAAGTAATGTTTTTAACTCTGATGGAATTTCGTTAATATTTAATCATTTTCTCGCTACTCTACTATATGCGGGATACATCATGAAGGTGAAAAAAAGACCTGTATGTATGTGATATTGTTGAATTAGGATAAAATTTGAGTATAATGATTTAGTTAGGCTTCGAAGTAAGTGCTAAATTTCATAAGTGTGACCTCAAAATTCGTGGGAAAATAAGTGATATCTAGATTATCGATTCAGAGGCCAGTTGTGGCGTAGGGCCACAGTGTGACTGTAAAACCGACTGATTGGAGATGAAATAGTTATTTAAATTTATATTTCCATTGCTTGCTCTGGTGTCGAGGCAAAGCGCGGTGTTGAGTTCCGCCACTCAACCCGCAACGTCTCCAGAATTCGGCGGAAAACTGGGAACGGAGTCTTAATACTATTCCCTTCCATCCCTCCTCTTCCTCCTCTGTCTACCCTGCTGTATTCGGAATACAGCGTGAAGCTAATTTTATTAACAGGATGATTTAAAAAGTAACACGAAGATGAGAAATAGTCGCTTTCAAAAAATATTATCTCTATTTTGTTAGATTTTTTTTTGTAATTATCAACTAGCAACTATTAGCTACTTTTTTAACGCAGTATTTTTCTTTATCGCGATATGCTTCAATTGATGTATTCCATAGTTCTGAATAAGCTTCCCATATTTTAGTAAACTATTAAATATTGATATTTCGTGGGAGTGGTAATATCAACATTTATTTTAGCTATTTACGCTGTTTTCTTCGTCCATCCCGAATAAAAAAAATACAGTCGAATTGATAACCTCTTTTTCTTACAGAAGTCGGTTAAAAAGCAGAAGCGTCCGCCTCCTCGCGTGCAGTTAGCTTATGGCAGGCTATGCCTACATACACGTACAATAATATAAGTACGTATTGTCAAAAATATTGTGTGTGTGTGTGTGTTCGATTTTCAATATTATTATAAATTTCTAGATATTCTATTTTTACCACCTCACTATCGGGGGGAGGCAGGGTTATTGTCAATAATATTGTCGTGTGTGGGCGCGCGACAATATTTTAGTTAAAAAAAGACTTCAAAGGAGACGAACGCTTATGCTTTTTACTTACTCAAGATGGATGACGAAAACAGTATAAACAGCAAAATAATTACTACTCCCACGGAAAAACAATATTTAATAGAGTTTATTAAAATATAGAAACTTATCCAGAGCTATACATCTATTGAAGCATATAATAGTGCGTTAAAACGCTGCTCGCTATTTTTTTTAAAAATATAATTCTTAAAATCATCCTCTGTTAGTAAAATTTGCTTCACGCAGTATGCCACACACAGCAGCTACGGGTAGGCACAGCGAACCTAAGGATATGTCATATAATTTCATTAATTACCATAATAAAAGGACTAAGTCTGATCGCACATGTACAATAATATTGTCAATAATATTGTATGTGCGCCCGGCTTGTCAATGAAATTGTAGAGTTCTAGAAATTCTGTTTTAAAGCCATTAAAAATATCGTTATATATACTTTCTTTCGTAGTCCTGGCACAGCGTCCGACTGTAAACGCGACGGTTATGGGTTTATCACCATTTGGAGAAGTAATTTTGATTTACTAGAAAACGGTGTCTTTTAAAACTATGTTTGTTCCCTTTGTCTATCTTGCTATATAGAAATAGGTATGTAAACTGTAAAAAAGATTCAATAATTTTATAAAACAAAATTGGATACAGTTATTATATTGGAGACAGTTATTGCTTGAAAACCAACTCAGTCATTTCCCCAGTCGGTTGAGGCACAATCTAGAAATGGTTACCGTCACACAGTACGTAAAATTCGTTCATTCTAAGCTACAATTACAATATATATATATTTTAAAACATATATAGATCATATACAAGAAAGACAGAGGAACACAAAAAAAAACAAATAAAAGAAAATTGATATGAACAATTTATTTGAGTATAATGATATGATTTCTGTACATCTTTACACAGGTCATAAACTATTCAAGTGAACTAGACATTTTTATTGAGTAAATCCTATAAGTAAATAGTTTTATAATTTACACTTAAAAAAAGGGAAGCTGTACACAAAGAAAATTACACTAGTTACAATGAACTATACAGTCAATATGTAGAGGTGAGCTAAATCTACTGAATGAATCACAAGCGATAGCATTCTACAGTTATTTATTTACTTATTAACATGTAGCGCTAAACAGTTAAAGGTATTTATTCTATGTCTTTATACAAAATCAGTCTCCTACTATTTGTAATCCACTTTACAACCAACACGGGACGTAACACACTGGACGATTGACGAATTCTAAACTATACTATAACTGAATCCGTTTATATTTATTCATTTAATTATTAATAAGAAATATTTCTATTATATCGGCATAACATCTACCTTTTATAATTACCTAGTTTATTATATAAGCGTATTTTAGATATTTTTAGTAGAGATTTACTATTCATTATCTTTATACAATTCCACATCCAGCTATAGTAAGCAAGAAAACGCCAATAATAACTTCTGATAGTGAGCAAACATAATAATTAATTATAATTAAATAAGATGAAAAAATGCATACTGTTTTAATGAGAAGTCCACATGATTATGGCCGTGGCAAAACAAATAATAAATAATAACATGCATAATATCACGCGGTATACAATAAAATAAAAAAGCGATAGCCAAAGTAATATAATGAAAGAATTATTGAGGTTATCATAATACAGACATTACATAATTTTTTTTCAATACTTATAACCCCCATTATGTGATTTTTAGAAATAATTTAACATAGTTATTGTGAAACCATCCCACGCGACATCTCACAGCCTTACAACAGTCACTCGTTTCATACACCATAGTTCATGTGCCCGAAGGCTTAGGAATGACAATTTCTAAGGACACTAGCAGTACATTACAATATAGCAACGACAGAAATAATTAATAAATAGTGAATACACTAAAACGAACCGCCCGCTTCATAATATTACGAATTAGGAATAAAATTAATATATAATATTTCAATTACAATATTTGAATAACAGAGATTATTTTTTATTTTTTTAAAATTCGTTTTAAATTTCATTCTTAAATTATATTATATAACTAGAAACTGTACAATAGGAATTTTATATTTTATTAACCTAAATAAAACCTAGTTCGGCTGATGGATAAATTTAAGGTAATAATAATATAATCAATGTAAAGTGTTTAACAGTGTGAAGATTATCACAGACTTAATGTGAAGACAAATTCAAAAGGCCTTTTTATAAAAACATGCATTAGGAATTGTATTCTCGTCATATTTAAAAATACATAATATAATTTCAAACATAATAATAACAGTGACAATGTACAAGATATCGAAAACATCTTAATTCAAATCCAAGTGATATTAATTAGAAGTTTAATAAATAGTAACTAAGACTATTTCAAAAATATCTCCGTCTATTATATTTTATATTGGAATGCGAAGCGCTAAAAAAAAATAAGCTTAAAAGTTGCCAATTTGAATAGCCAGATCCTGATTCTACGCCAACGAATCATCCTCGAAGTCCTTGACATCCGCGTCGTGTGCGTTCATGCTCTCGAAGTACTGTTGCGGCTTGCCGTTCCACAAAGAGTCTTCGTGGGAGTTGATAGACTTGAGGGTGTTTATGTCGATGGAGTCGGCGTTTTCATAGAGTATTGATTTGGAAAGTTCTAGAGCTAGATTTTGTGGGGAGTCGTAGGCGAGGTCGTCGGGCAGCGGGCGCAGGCGAGGCGCGGGGCGGTGCGTGGGGCGCAGGCGGGGAAACAGGGGCGCGAGGCGCGCGGTCCGCTCCAAGTACTCGGCTACCAACGACGCACACCTTGAGTGCTCTAATTCAACCTTCCCTTCAGGACCTTGCTTCTGTAATAAATGTTTCATTCATCGTCATTGAGATATCGTACACGATACGATAATATGGCGCCACTTCTAATGTTTAGGTTAATGTGTATGCATGCGTATCATAAAAAGTAGCGCCATTTACTGTATTATATAATTCAAATAAACGCACACAGCACACATAACAAACAATTATCGTTAGTATAAAATTTGAATAAGCCTATACATATATATTTTTTTACCCAATATTACACAAATTATGTCGGAACGCATTTATTATAATTTGATACAATTTTCGAATTATTTTATGTAGATTTTCTGACTATTATGAATAACTAATAGTAAGTTATATATTTTACTTCATAAACATATTCAAATTGGGTGTTGTTTTAAAAGCCTACTTGGATAGCGCCAGAGTGCGTGTTTACGTCAGTATTGCGAGTCGTTGGTAAAAAACTTGAACAGTGCATTGCCAAGTGGAGCTTTTGCTGTGACAGCCATTTATTGCCGTTATGCCACTATGTCCATAACTTGTTAAATAAAAAAATAAAACAAAACCCAAACAAAACTAGCTACTTATACAAAATAAATACTGCTACAAAATGACCTCTCCGTTGGTAACAAAAAGTTTAGATATCACACTAATTCCACTACAGTATTGTTAAATTGCATGTATGTTTGAGGATTATTTAATAATTTAATGGTTTGAGCTTCCTGTAAATTGGTGAGCCATGATTATTCACCCCATAACAAAAAACTATATTATTAATTAATTACATAAAGCTTTTTTCACAGATACACAATATGACATAGTTACATAAAACAATCGTGAATGAATATTATAAAAAAATGAGCCCCAAATTTTGACATGCATATTTAAAACCAATTTGCATATGTGTATATTAATTAAAATATTAGTGCCAGGGACAATGTTAGGCTAAAACAAACCATGTAAAAACATACTGTGGCCAAAAACTAGTCTACAATAAAAAAAAATACAAAATCAGGCCCATACCACGTGAGTTGTAGCACGGGGGATGTGGCTGAAAATAAAAGATTTTGCTCAATTTAACATCTCCCCGAGACACCATCCTTTAACGTACAATAAAAAAAATTATAATGTGCATAATTCATTAATTTTAAAGATTTTTTAATTATTATTATTTATAACAATATTTTGATATCAACATGATGTTTATTACTTACCATGAACATTTATTAAACAGATATTATAACAGATATATTTTTATAGGAATAGGTAACAATGTTAAAGTGTATGTTAGTAGGGTAGTTAGTGAAAAGCTCTAAGCTACGGTTCGGTCCATTCAAAAATTAAATACGCGAAATTAAACGAAACGTAAACAAATTATATTTAACAGTAGGGTTGTAACGAACTTGTATGACGTTGAGTTGCGAATGCAAATGATTGATTTGAATTATGTATGGATAATTGACTAAATGTTCCCATAATTGAGGCCTTCTATAGAAATTGTATGATCAAATAATTAATTGAATAACTTTATTTGCTTGTAAAATTATAATAAATGTCTTTCTACTGCTTAATATCTAACATATTTATTTGAGAGCGTCAATTTATTTATTCATAATATTTTAAGAAACGTTTCCTGGGCTAAACTAATACTCTTTTTAAAGGCCTCAATCAACGCATACAATAAGAAATGAAACGTAAAAACGAAAAGCGAACCGTTCGTGACAACCCTACCAACAACCAAAACAACGAACGAACTGAAAATGGAACGAAAACTTACGACATAATGGCATTTAAACTCCGAACGCCGCACAACACAAACCGAATCACATGAGTTAGCTAGTGAGTCACTTGTGCACTGTCACACGGTGGGGATGGATTAGCACTCGGGTCCGGGCCTGGAGGAGTCCTTGAAGTTGAACCAGTTGTTCCAGAAGGATCGGGGGCGCACCTTATCGTGGGGGGGCTCGCGCGCCGGCGGCTTGTCGCGCGCCGAGCGGCTGCGGGCGGAGTGGGCGGAGGCCAGCGAGTGCGCAGAGGGCGGGCGGGGTGCGGGCGGCGCGGTGGTGTGGTGCGTGGGAGCGCGCGGGGCCGCCCCCTTGTGGCGAGGGATGCGCGAGGGGCGCGGGCGCGGCGTGTCGGCGATGCGCGGCTCGTCGGGCAGGCGCAGCGGCTCCAGGTCGCGCATGCTGCTGCGCGCGCGCTCCAGGCTCTCGCTGCTGCCGCTGCGCCTACCCTCCAGCTGTCGCACGCGCGCCAGTGCACCCTCGAGCTCGATGCTCTTCTCTTCCAGCTGGAATTGCATTTATTTTACACTTAGTGACAAAAATATAGGGGACCAGAATATTGTGACAGAGATTATCTCCAGCCAACCTATAGATAGATGTGTAAGATGTTTCACCAAAGGGACAATGGATTTTGCTTAGATTTGATTGGCTTTGAACCGTTATTTGAAATATCTATGAATATTTAAGTGAAATTTAATTATCATAGATTTAAACACTTATTAAAATGTATGTTTAAACCTTACACGTGTAAGTTTAGTTAAAATAAAAAGTTTAACCTTGACAATATTATTGTGACAATCGTGACAGACGTTACGATAAAAAGAAATAATGTAAAAGTTATATATTTCATTTAAAGTATTTTAACAACAATTATATAATGTCGAGGAATTAATATAGGTGATGATCCACTGAATACGCTAAAATAATTAGGATACTATTGCTTTAAGAGTGCTGTATGCAGTAGTTAGAGTAAATTTTCACTTATTCATGTCATAGGTCCGGAGACTGTTTAACTAGATAAAACTAAGACAGGGGATTCACTTATTATTAGATTTTATTACCGGTAAAATTTGTAACTTAGGAAAATGTGGTCTTTCCCATACAATGACCATTTTATACAAGTTTATACAAGGTGAACAATTTCAAGGAATATAATTATTTTGTTACAATGGCGCGAAGA
Source organism: Heliconius numata (assembly GCA_016802625.1). Classification (NCBI taxonomy): domain Eukaryota; kingdom Metazoa; phylum Arthropoda; class Insecta; order Lepidoptera; family Nymphalidae; genus Heliconius; species Heliconius numata. The sequence goes on along the minus strand of JAEBDU010000106.1, from coordinate 1,043,076 downwards.
AAAAAATACTATTATTATTTTTTCATTAAGAAAAAGAGACTATTTGCGGAAGTAGAAAACTTAGACGTAAATGTAAAGTATATTGCTCTCGGCAATATAGAAAACGCCAGCCATATATAAAAAAATAAGCGCATTGGTTAAAAGTCTTAAAAATTTACCTGGTTCTCTCAATACTACTGACTACACTTGTTTAAAAATATGGAATTTTACAAAAAAAAAAAAAAAAAAAAAAAAATTTACGCTTTATAGTAATAGCTCGGAATTATATAAAGATATGATCATAAATAAACAATATTGCTTTTGCTTTATCATTATTGGATAATAATAATAAAAAAGTTATTACATTTACAAAAGGTTAAGGAAATAAAATAATATTAATATATAAATAGTGTTATGGAAATATACATCTATACATATAAATATAATTGAAGTTTCTATCTGTGATATATAGTTATTTACACGATACAAAAACACTAACAAACAATTTTAAAGTTTTTGTCTGTCTACCTTACTGTTTATTCAAGCGAAATCTCAGGAAAAATTATATATGAAAATGAAAATTTAAAAGGACATTTCGTGCGAGCGAAATCAAATAAAATTTCAAATTATTTATATTAATAAGTAAAAAAGAAAATCAGCTAATTTTCCCTTAAAACACTTAAATAATATGAAAAAAATATTGGTACATTTGAAGCGGGCAAAGCCGCGCTGGGCCCACGAATATTAAATATATATAATGTATACTGTTAAGTATGTACAATGTACATGTATACTCACTCTAAACTTAAGATCTTCATTTTGGTCTCTCGCCCTTTCCAATTTCTCTAATAGTTGAGTACGTTGAGTTGTAGTTCGCCTTAGTCGTGAACTTGTCACCTGCAATATTGATAATTATCAAACATTAATATTAATTAATAATATTTTTTTTTTGTGAAATATATTTTTTTGAGGTTGATTTATGTATAAATTTAAGACTTATTAATTAAATACTTTAATGTATTTATGTTGCACTTGAAAAATAATTGTACAATAAAAGTATCTTAATCAGGTTGTTATACTTAAAAAAACGTAATATTTTAATAAAAAATAAACTTATTGTGCAATTTAATACGGTCATAAGTTACCAGTTTACAAAGTTCCGCGATGATTAGTTTAGGCAATGGAGCATGAAAGCAGGACAAACAAACGAATAGCCCGTCGACTTTCACATTCCTTATTCTATTAAAAAGATAATTTCCAAATATATAAAAAAAATTAGGAATTGACTATAATAATTAGAAAACTAGAAAAAAACTCGTGCTAAGTTAATATTAACCACATCAATTTCAACACGATTATAATATTGTAATTTAATCAAAATGACCTCCGAATAATGAAGATTTATGAATTATGCAAAGCGCATTAGCTATTCATACTTCAAAGGGCGTCGACAGAAAGGAAGCCTTCGAGTTATGAAATAAAATCTCAAAGTACATACAGCTGGCCGACAAAGAGGTACTTAAGATTTTTTTATTGTATGTACCGGAAACATAACACAGAATGATCTAGTTTGATGTACGTATATAACTCAATGCATGACTATGTTATTGTTTAGAGTCCATCGAGAATTAGAATATTCAGAGTCCAAGTCTAATCATAAACGCCCCTAAGGGCTATGTTATTGCTTATATAATGTATATGTATTAAATATTTAATAATTATTATATAAGCACGATATACATGTATCTCACTATTTATAATATATTAAAAAATCTGTTAAATTTCACTTAAACATTAGATCTATAAAAGTGTAACCATTAAAATATTTTAAATAAAATATTTGTTTGCACAAATACCAACATAATTGTATTTACTCTAGGTAATTTACCACAAATAATTACTTCATATTGGGTAATGAGAAACATGAAGTAGTGTGAAACTAGTCAAAGCCATTGCTATAAGTTTAAGGAGTTCTAATGGTACTTATTGATTAATATACGCAAATTTGCACATGCGAATATTATTTTTACAATGTGAATAAAAAACAAAACATTTTTCATATCTACCTAATACCTACCTAATATATAAAAGCGGTAGTTTAGCGTTTCGGCCACACTCCATTAGTTTTTATCGTCGCGCGTAATTCTGCCGAAATCAGCGTTACGTCACTTGTTGACGAGCACTCGTTAGTCGTTAGTGCAACAAACAGTTCTGTCGTCGACAAATTGCACGTACCCAACTACCCACTGTGTTACCTCATTTGTTCCGCAATTAACTGCTAATGAAGGTACACAATGGCTAATACTTTTTAATGAATTTTTAAGAATAACTTTAAAAACTCTGTATTAAATTTTAAAACATCAGGAAAACGAAAGTGAATATCATGTTTCGTAACAAAAGATAGATTATAGGATAAAGGTCGAATGTATATTGTCGTCTTCTGCATGATTTGCGATATCTGTTCAGTTTACGTTAAACGCCTGCGGTTTTACTTCGGGCTATAAAGCAGCGAAAGTTGGTAACTAATCGAATTGTGCAATAGATTTTCACCCATCTCTATCGTATGACGTATCATTAACGACCAAATACGGTCATACTTTTTACGCACAAATAATTTTGATTATAGTTAGATCTGGTGACTTGCAAAACTCTAAAAAATTAACCGAGCTATTATGCAACTAGACAATAAATTGTTTCGGTTGTGTAAGGCACCAAATTGTTAAGAGTGAAGTATTGTTTTTTTCCGTTTTAGTCAATTGGTAATTTTGTCAATGCTAATTACAGGAAAATATATTTATAAAGTCGTTTCCTTTTTGCGTAGGTAAACCTTGAGTATACATATTTATGACAAAAAAATCGAATAACGAAACATACCTGATTCTGAACGGTAGAGATGAGCAGTTGTCTTTGAAGTTCGACGGGATTGCTCTCAAGAAGAATCGCAGCGAACTTCTTTGAATCGGGTGTTGCGACTTGCGGTGGCCGAGAAGGAGTTCCGAGAGCAGTGTCCAATCGGCCCAATGGTGTGTTCGGCGCCGGAGGTGGACTTGCTGCCGCGGCGGCTTCCAGAAGAGCGGTTTGGGCGAGCAGGGTATCTCTTTCATTTCGTAATCGCACCAAGTCTGTACAATCACCACATCCAGTTGATAATGCTCGAGCAAATGACTCTTCGGCGGTCTCAGAGTGCCTCTCGTCCAGTTCTCCTCGTAATAGTTCTGCTTCATCTCGCAATCGCACGCCTTTCCTCTGTATAACATCGAGTAATGCCCACAGCTCATCTTCGAGCGGGCGAGGGCGGCTGGCGGAGCCGGACGCAGAGGCAGAAGAGTGAGCGTCTTTTCCACAAGATGTCTCTGTGCTAAATCCAGAGTCTTGAACAGAGGGTTGTGGTTTCGTCCTGGCAGTGTCCCCGCTGCCTCCTGCGAGTTTTCTTCGTACTCGCACTCCAGGTTCCCAGTCGCGACGCGTCTCATTCGTCGGCGTCGACGGCGCCATTTTCGAACGTAAATTGGGGAAGGTCTCGATGACGAGATCGCGGAATTCGAGTAATGCCCCGACCTCATTCTGGAGTTCCTGAAGATGATGGCAAATGATAATCAAAAAAAACGGTTAAATAAATTTGTTATTAAGTCAATTTTTTCTTTTTAGTAGTACCAGATATTATATTAAAAAATGTTTTCAAAAAGTAGTTTAATCGGATTTATAAACTACTATGCGAATAGTAATATTAATTTAAAAAAATATAATAAAATAAATCGTTAATAGCAAAGCAATGTATTATATTATAATAGAAATTACCTGTAACGCGACGAGAGACTTAGCCTGCTCCGAAATGAGGTAATGGAATGGTCCAGGTGGCGATCGTAGTTGCATACACTCCATGCCCGAGCCTCCGGAGCCACCGCTCGCGCTGTCCGCACCGCCTGTCTGCAAGTTATTGCCTATTATAGAATATTTATCTAATAACTTTACAAAAGACCTTGTAAAATAAAAATTGTTTTCGTATTTTTTTAAAATTATGATTGTCTTATTTCATCATCATAAAAATCGTGTGTTTTTCCAACTAAATAAACGTAAATAAATAGTGTTCAAATTGTAATAAATCTCTTATTAGAGTAGCAACTCACGATTTTCCTATAGGCGACAGTTGGTCGTGATTGCTAATAAGGTTACGTTAGATTACTTAAATACGAATTAAGGGCCATTAAACGTCTTGCATTCCATGAATTAAACAATTTGTTGAGCAATCACTAGTGTCAATGATAGTAATTGAAACTTAAGTATATACTTAGTACCTTTAAAATCTTTTAAGCGTTTCTGTTTCTAATTAAACAAATGTTTTATATTTAATCTTATTGCTCATAAATTTAAAAACGATTTGAAGACTTATTTAAAATGAAATTTTAGTATTTTTTATGTAAATTTATAAAAACAAATTATATTTTACATTTTTAAAGTGTTATTCCACACTTGAAAAGAAAAGTAAAGTTGTGTATGAGTACGTACAATAAAAAACATGTTGCCAAAATATATTACAGTAGGTAACTGATAAAAAAAGTTTCAATTTTAAAATAAAGCATATTTTATAATAAAGTATATCTGTAAATTAGATAATATATAATATAAAATATATAATCATTATGTGTAAGTGATCTCTGTAGTTCGCTTTGGCTAGCCTTTGTTACCGATACTTTGTTTACGCGTCACCTGACCCCCTTTGTGGTTGTAAAATAAAAGTAGTATTTTAAGATCGGTCGTATTTCTTTTGATAACGAAGGTACTTGAAACTATCATCAGTCACACTTTAGCTGAGATCTAGAGCAAATACACTATACAGGCAAGGTTACATGCAATCTTATAAATATCAAAGCATTTGCAAAAAGAATAATATATTTAATATAAAACAAATTTAGATATTAGTACCTAAGTACTTGCTAATATTTAAGTAAAGCAATATTATAACCTATACATATATGTTACTTAAAATTTTGTAAGACTGTTACGTAAAAAACATAAAGATCAGTTTTGGCGCACAACCGTGTGACAATAAAACCCGACGGATGTGGGTTCGATTCCCACTCGAGGAAATTAAAGTAATTATTTCATTTCCTCGCTCTTATAACGAGATAAAGCGCGGCGTTGAATTCAGCCACGACGAGTGTCAATTTTGAAATCTATAAATTTGACAGGTGTTATAATAATGTGAATGAATTTACTCAATAACATCCATATTCGCATGATCGTCGAGTCAGAGAAGCCGATATTTATGAAGTTAACACGACATTTTATAGTTACTAGTTAACTATTTGCGTAAACTTCCTGTGTATATCCTCGTTGGGCAAGAAAACGAACTGCTAATATTAGCACCTATAATTTCAAACAAAAATTGTATATTAATTATTTGGATACATTGGCTACGTTTCCAGTAGATCAAAAATTCCGTTTTAAGTAAACGTAGAATCTGTATCTGATAAGGAGGCTTACAAATGTCGATGTCACTTAAGTGTGATAGCATTAGTGCTGTCAATTGTGATAAACTCCTCACTGATACTGTTTTTGTTATTGTGAAATATGCGAGTATTTTATCTTGGTTTTTTGATATTTTAAAAGATATATAAATATAAGATGACTCATACATATTTGAATAGATCTTGTCTTAAATTCAGGATTCGTATATAATATATTATCACGCTATATCCCGCATAAAATAAAGAAGGCAGAGAGAACCTACTGTTAAGACATTCCGTTCCTTATATTCCGCTGTTTTTTTCGAGACATCTAATATACCATATGACTAATTAAAATAAATAATAAAGATCATATGCAAAAGATTGACAGTTATTTATACTTTCTAGCTCAACTAAAACAGTTAGGTACATACTAGAATATTATTTCAAATGTTACGAAAGTTATTCCATTGAATTTTTTTGTGAAACATCAACATTTTAGATTTCACTTTTCATTTCACAAGGCGATTATATTCACTGTGTGTTATTATTATAATTTACTAATGCGTCGCGACATTAAGCCATCGCCATCCACAAACAAACGGAAGCCATAGCTAGAGGCAGCCATTGTTTTCTCTATACAAAACGTAATAGTATGTAAATTGTACAAAAATCGAAAATAACGCAAAGATATTTATATTTATTATATTTATCTACACTTTGTTGAAAAATATTTTTAGTTTGAGAATGTATTATTGAAGATACAACAATGTCTATAATGTTTTAACTTTGCTGAAAATTGAATTGTGAAATTTTATACTTTAAACTTCCTCTAAAATTTGTAGGTCTTTAGAAACATCTGTATATTTTAATATTAATTGAGTATGTACGGAGTGTCTTAACACTAGGTTCCCTCTGCCTATCCTGATAAAAATAAATAAGTATTAGACGTGCGCGGGATACAGCGTGAAGCTGTTTTTTTTAATTTAAACATGTCATATGATTATGGGATAGAGTTTAAATTTAGATATTTTTTCATTGGAAACATTATTATAAATCAGTCTACTTACAGAATACAATGGAAACTTTACCTTGAAAATTATTTCCACATGAAATGAAATAATAAATACCCACTATGTTGATTTTCCAAGTTTTATTTAATGTCGACAGCATAATATTTGAAGAATAAAATTAAATACTGTAAATAAACATTTTTTTATTATATTTGTATTTTACTCATATATGAAATCTTTTGTGCAACAAGTTTTTAAAGTGATATGAATATGTTAAGTTAATCATGTTAACCTTTACGTGAGAGAAAAAGGAAATGTATGTAATGTGATATTGAGGTCGAGGTGTTCTATTGCAAAGCCAAATAGCAATGATAAGTTAATTAATTAGTCAACATTGTGACGTAGTGGATTCGTCATTTGTTTAAGATTTCTCGATTTTCTCTACACCTTTTAAGACGTTTGATTGATATTTAATCGTTCTAAATGAATGTCTGTAAATCTAAAATTTAAATTTAATATTTGACATAAACAATATCTACATTTAATGTTCTATGCCCTGTTGTTTCAAGCCTAAATAATGTTGTAAAATTTCAAGTATAAATAATAAAATTAAGTACATACGGAACGTCAACATTTTTTAATAATATTTGACCTTAAAAATGTTGCCGATACGATAAGGCCGAGATAAATAAGGTTACTATTAATAAAATAGTAAGCAACAATGTTAACGTTCTTTTCTTGCAACGATTTATAGAAACCGGTTAACTTTTTTTGTAAAAAAAAAAATTATTTTCATTTCAGAGAAAGAGATAATATTATCTGACTTAATTACAAAACCTTAAATATTTATCTGATTCAAGAAAATAAAATTTCCACTCTCGTTAATATATCTATAGACTAGGTATATTTAATTAACAGTTGCTTTAACAATTACAGGATTCAGTCACTGTAGCTCAACAGTAGTAAATAAGCTATTTGCATAATAACAACTGGGTCATGGAACTCTCATTTTATATTTTTTCCTTTTCTCAGCGTGAACCTGATCACGCTGTATCCCGCATGTAGCAGAGTATGCGGAGGGAACCGAATACTAGAGGTATTACGTGCTGAGTGGCGGAACTCAACGCCGCGCTTTACCTCGAAAACAGAACTAAAAAAAGAAAATATTAAATATTTCATTTCCTCGGGTGGGAACTACACCTACAACCTGTCGCGTTCACACTCACCCGTTAGTGCGAGTGCCTGCGCCACTACTGGCCTCGTCTTAATGATTACGCTTTTTATATATTTTTCATACAAGTGACAAAACGTGCAGACGCCTGCGTTGCAAGTGTAGGCAATGTTTGTCCAAGCTCCATAATGCATAATCATGCACAACTCTACCATACCATTCCTGACAATATATGTTAGATAGATACGATTTCTACTATAACATATATCGAAAAAATCTGTAGAAGTTTATTCTTTAAAATGTGCTTGGATTTATATTTGATTGTTTTGATATGTCTATATTCATTTTTATAATTTAATTCATGAAATGAATTTTTAGTCACAAAGAGTTATACTTACGTTATAAACATATCTATAGAACCTTTTACAAGAAAAGCGATCATCCGTCAGTTAACAGCGTGACAAATTAATTTCCAACATACCGTTTCATTATACTCGTGGAACACATTACCACGATGAGCACGCAAAAGTTTTGCCTTGTTACGCACTGCCGTTCAATGGCCATGTAGGTACAATCTACATGCTAGCGGTATAAGAATAAGACTAATTATATTTGGTTTAAATTTATAATACTCTACATAGAAATATTATATTAAAAGTTAAGAGAAGATGTCACAAATATATCTAAAAAGTAAGATAAAAGATAGATTTAAGTAATGTCGAACTTATACATATTCTATACTATTCATATGAATATTTGTGACAATGTCGGACTGGTCTCAGAATTAGATTTTATCTCTCTCTCTCTCTCTCTCTCTCTCTCTCTCTCTTCTCTTCTCTTTACTGGGGAGAAACAATAATATGAACGTGCCCGTCCGTGTCATCTCCCATGTTTGCCCTGACTAGCACGCTCACGAGCATATGAACTGAGCCTACGAGAGCGCACGGTCTGCGTGCCGGCTTTCCTGCCGGGTTGCTTGCATCGCGTGTGAACGAAACATTGTTGTAGGTAGGTAACCTAGACTAATTCAAATATTTTAGAAGTTATTGCTTATTTATATGCGATCGATAAATGTTATTAAACAATGTTTATCTCTAATCGAAATTTGCACGTAGGTAAACCTATTATATTGATAATGGGTATTTGCATTACCAGATTATAGCTGATATGAACATAACGAAAATTGTGTAAGTCTGGAAGTACAGTCTGTAACTTTTTTTGTTGTTGTTGTAACCCCCACATAGTAGAATAGGCGAAAGAAAACTGGGAACCTAATTTTAAGACACTCCGTTGCTGCGCTTTCCGCCAAATTCTGATCATTCTCATTTAATATTAAATACAGAAAGTACCCTATCTATACAAAATATACACAAAATAAACTTAATATAAAAAGATATAAAAATTCGTTTAGAAAGTGTGATTGAAAGAGTTAATTGTTGAGAGTGTATGAATGAGACATTATCTTCGCTATACTGTTCACAGTGCGTTAGCTCCGGTGCTAAAAGCCTCTAATTGGTCCTGTAAATCAAAAAAAACCGGACGAGCGTGAGTAGGGCCCAACCACTGAAAATTCCGTGCAAAAAGGGAAGGTCTCAATTTTTTTCTAAAATTCAAGCTTAGCTTAACCAGAGCCCAAAGCCCAGCAAATATTTCCCCTCTTTTCACGATATAATTTTTTATGATTTAACAACAAATTTTCAGATTTTTTCCTGAACTATTACTACTGCTAGCTGCCATTATGCGTAATGTATTAATATTAACATTTTCTTCATCGATTATTAAAAAAGGTGTTACTAAAGGAATCTTCATTTCCTTAAATAAAATACTTTATATACCTAATATAAATTCCCCACTACGTAGAACCGTTGGTGTGCATATCTTTGTAATATGTATTTATTTATAAGAGGACCTAACCGATGCAATTTAAAGAATAGATTCTAAACAAAAAAGTGGCCTGAAATTTTGTTATTTATAATTTATTTAATTTGTTTTGCTATTTATTTAAAGTTACCTCCATAAGTAAACGTAGATTGTTTTTATAAGTTAATTTAAACCTACAAGTTTCTCGACAACATGGTAACACAGTCGTCCGCAATCTGCAATAATTTGACAGTTAAAATGCTAATCGTTTATATAATTTCTATACTTGGCTTTTACCTTTAAAGTCTACTGCTGTTTATAGAACAAATCGAATTAACTTCCTACGGCTACTTTTATTAATTCCATTTAAGATTACGCCAACAAAATACTTTATTTTTAGATAGAACGCTTTATTTTTTTTTATTAAACATAGAATATTAAAAGTGTGTTCAAATGAATGTCACATAAACAACCTTCGCCTTTCGACAGAGTGAAAACTGGTAAAACGAGGAAACTTCGACTACCGAGGCGAAAGTGTTAATAATATCTATTAGCTTCATTCACTCTCCTATTGGTCATTTTGCTTTGCTGTAGAATGGCATAATTAAGAAGCGTGTTTGTAAACAAAAAAAAACTAAATAAAAAAATTTAAAATTAAACCATCATCAGAATAAGCAAATTAAATATTATTAGAGTTTCCAAATTTTATATACAAAATAAAAAATAAAGGCCGCGACGAGAAATTAAAAAAATATATATTCTTCACTTTCACTTTTCTTCAAGTCGCACCGTTTCGTCGCACCTTTACAAAAATTGTCTGACCCGATACCATTGGCCTCCTTATCATTATTTACAAGGCTCACGAGTATTCTTGACGCAGAGCTATTTAGGACAATCAATCTAAAACAATAAATATGTCGATTTGTTGGCCGCTCATACTGATCATTACAAAATTAAATCAGTTTTACGCTGTATTCCGCACACAGCAGGGTAGGCAGAGGGAACCTAGTGTTAAGACACTCCGTTCCTCACTTTTTGCCGATTTCTGGAGGCATTGCGTGTTGAGTGGCAGAAGTTAACGCCGCGCTGACCCTCCACACCAGAGCGAAGAAATGGAAATATAAACGTAAATGAATATTTCACTTCCTCGAGAGAAGATCGAACTCACAACCGTCGCGTTACAGTCACACCCTGGTGCCGATGGGCCACGACCGCCTCAAGTAAAGTAAATTGACGGTTTGAATTTCGAAACAAGCAACGTAGAAAAGCACATATACTGTTATTACAGCAATAAACATATTAGATATAATAGGTAGGTATATATATGTACGCGTGAGCAACCACAGAACACAATATTACGAACCCGTGTTACCTCCGCCCAAATCACTATCCGTGAAGCCGTACCGACATGAATAAAATAGTTAATTACACAGTATGCAGTATGCACATAGCTATAGCCAATTACTGAGCACAAATACATGAACAGTGCATTTTGCTCCGTTATACACATCTATTATCAAATTATAAACACTGCATAACTGGACGGAAAAGGTTTTTTTTTGTGTTTTTTAAACGCTTCACGCTATATCCGCATATAGCACGGTAGACAGAGGTTACCTGGGAACCTGGGTAAGACATTCCGCTCCCATTAAGACACTTCCGTTTCCTACTTTCCACCGAAATGTGGAGGCCTCGACTAGCTTCGATTCATAAATAGACACATTAAAATGTTTCAATAAAATCACCCTCAATACAATTGTGTACAGTAAGACATTAGCCACTGTGCAAAGATGGCGTCCATTTAGAATAAATGTTATATTATGCTTGTTACTTACAAACGAAGTAAAAAGTAAGGTTTCTTTTATTGCAAACTGCAGGGGAGGGTATGGTGGTAAGTGTTTCATTAAAATTATATTTCCTAATTTTGATATCAATTTGAAGAAATATAACTATACTTTCAGCTATAATAGCTATGCTGTGTTCAATTAAAGAAAAAATATTAAAGCTGTACCTAGTCTACCCTACTTTTTACATTAGGTAACGTAATTATTATAGAAAACAATTTTATTAACCATATTCTTTATTCTATATATAGGATATCACTATACAATATCACATATTGTATATATAGGATTGTATAATAATAAGAAATTACACAGATTAAAAAGTGAACATGTTCTTCCACCATTAACCAGTAACCATTTCTATTTTATCATAGCGATAATATTTAAGTAAATACGCGCAGCAAGAAACGAGAAGGTTAATCAAAACAACATAATGAAACAATAGGTAATGTTATATGTATATTATAATGGTATAAACAACTTAACGGAATATCAGCTATCAATCTTAGACCTGAAAGCAGTTGACGGCGGTGCACGTGGCTGACGTGCGATTAGTCACGTTCGTGTTTGATATTGATATGAGTTTCTCAGCTGGATTTTTCGTGGACTGTAATTACGATTATTGTAACGAGAAATAAAAACCACAACGTTTTAAAAGTTTCACTTTGTATGGAAGTAACAAATAAAATACAATTTTTATTATAAATGGACGCCATCTTGGCGCATTGGATAAATGTCTTATTCTAGACAACTGTATTGAGAGAATAGTGATTTAGGTTAATATTGTTTTCTCTATTCTTGATATTTAGTTTTCTCTGCCTACAAGTGACAAGAGCAAGCAAGCAAGAGTTGTGAAACTGAAAGTCCATATTTAAACACTGAATTAATATTATATATACACTAGGTATGTTATTATTTTAAAAAAGCCTGTTATCATATATCAGACTCACAGTCAATTATAGTTAAAATGAAAACGCTCTCGAATCAGGTATATGAATATATAAAATGTATATTGTTGATAGAAATAAACAGAGCAAAATCCTAATATAAACCAAAACATCGTCTTTGCATATATAATTTTCGAAATAAACACTATATTATTACACAGTCTATACTTTACTCCAAAATATGATATACCAACCAAAATAAGTATCATCAAGAATGTAAATATATACGCTCCATTTTTTGTGTGAACACAGAAAAGCAAAACTTACAGAGCGTTAAGCGCTTTATATTTTATTCAAAATTCAAATATTTCGTTGGAATAAAAACGAATTTAATTTTTATGATAATTCTTAACACTATATCTGAGTACCGCGAGGCATTCTTTAGCTTGAATCATATTTAAATGTTTGCCACAGAATCCTTGAAGACAAGGCCAAGTTGCACTTTACTAGGTATTATTAAAAGCGTCGAATATACACAATACTTCTAATGTGCCAGGTGAAACGAAGAAGACTTAATTATATGATAAGTCCATTGTAACATAATGCCATTGTTAAACTTAAATATAAATGCATTCTCCTCTCATCAATATATTTTTTAGATATAACAGCTGCATAGCGATGATTGCTCGCTGATGCTACCAGCTACCAACTGTTACGTTAGCCAAGCTAAAACAGAACTTAATTCAGCTAGTTAAGATTTAATTTATCCTATTTAACAAATTGAAAACATTTGTTGTGTATAGCAGTATACTTTAAATGGCTGATAAAGGTCAATTGGGCATCAACATACCTGTTTCCAATGATGTCAGTAACTTCTAAATAAAAAACTATCGAGACAATTTTCGCGTTGAATGTTTCTTATCCGACATTTAAATCTTAAAATCCACGTCATGCCGTCTCATATTTATGTTTAGTTTTCAAAACATAATTTTTATGTCATATTCGAGATATAATATAATAAGGAAAACATACAAAGAGTGTATGAAAAGCATCTTCTTGTTTTATACAATAATAATGTCTGTTTTTATCTATATGCAACTACAAATAAACACAGGAGGACAAACAACTACGAATCAGTAGTTAATTTTTCCTTAAGATTTTAATTGGTTATAAAATTAATTAATGGACCTAGATATAAACGAATCGCTTTCCTTTACCTGCATACAACCGACACCATAAAGGACGTGGTCCCAGTATCCGGACGAATGGACGAATGCGTACGACGACTGGGCCATTAATAAACAATACAGCTGTTTGGTCACGACGACCCCTTACGCTAACAGCTGCCTGTTGAACTCCCTACAGTAATAACATTATTAAGTATTTACCGATTTGTATGTATTGTATGTAAGGTATTCAAATATAAACTTACTAAATAGATAGTTTATATATACACTGACAGAAACATTTGTATATAATCTAGTTTTCTGTTTTTTAACTGATATACTGTAGTAAAGTTACGTTTTTATAATAAATATTTTTTTATTTATTTAACAACAAAAATAAATCAATTAATTCTCATATACATGTCAAGACGTAAGTAAGTAATTAAATATACAAGGATATATCCATATTCATCAAATAACGAAGCATTTATATCTTAATGTCATCAAATTGGCTCGTAGGCCGCGTTAGTCGTTTATCCTATTCATGGCTGTTGTTCCAACTGTTGGCGTGGGCGAGTGATTGTTGCACCCACTGGATACCTATGGATAGTACCTATGGATTGCAGACGCAAATTAGTCACAATTAAACGCACTGTGCCCAAGTTGAATCGATTCTTAGTAGTTGAGCAAGTAATGTGAAGGTTCTGCATCAACCGGTAGGTAGGTCGTACACGTCATTGTGGCGGAGTTAAGACCTGTTAAAACGATTGCCAAATCATCTAATATGATTTTGTTAAATATTTTTGTTTTTCTTTCAAGCTGGTCTGGTCAGACGAAATATCACGTTGATTTCCGACAGATAGTCACTAACAGAACTCACAACATAAGTGGTTGAAAAAGAAGATTGGTGAAGGGATTTTAATTTTAATTTAACATATTGAATACCAAATGTCATTTAGAACTTAGCAGTAAATTCTTATACTTTTTCCAATTCCAAAGAAAAAGAAATATTAGTTCAACATCCAATTTCCTACAATTCTATCTACAGTTGTTATATAAAAACATCATAAACTTGTATATAGTAAGACGTAAGACGAATTAGATTATTATTGATTTCTGAGATCCGTTGTCCAAACAAATCTACTGTCTGTAACATTACAAGGCCAGCCTCTCAATATTCCGGATATTGACCCGCTTTTGACTAGCCGTGATATTTATTACCTTTGATCTATGTAACGTACCTAATAAAGAGAAATCAATTTAAACTACCGGCGATGAAACAACTTGGAAACTTGACGTGCTTATTTATATCTATTTATACAAATATACTACTTTAATGGATATTTATAATGAAATAATAAACTATTAGTAAATAATTTAACATTATATAAATTAATTATTGAAACTTTAATCAATTTTATATTGTTATCAGTAGAAATAGATTATGCATAATAATGTAAACAAATGTAAATTTAACAAAATGGTTCATATTATTCTTCCCCATATATTAAGTATTGGCGTAATAAAACAATATAATAAATATTGTTACAAGGAACTATTTTAAAATATTTATATCCAAATAGTTAAACTTGTATTGTACATCTAAGAACATTATGATGTCTATTCTCAAAACATGTTTTACGTAACAATACAATATTTTTACACCTCTTGTTATTGATTTTATCTCTTTTCTCTGATACATTATAGTTTCACAATCAGTCCTATCAGTCACATGATAGAATGCCATTTCATATCGGCATTATTGCTTAAGCTACGAATCGTTCAAATCTGAGAAATTTTCAAAAAATAATAATTTATTTACCTAGTATTTCCATTGATTTTGTTCGAAAATGATTTGCTAACACGGCAAATAAATTGCTTTGTTGAAAAACCTTGTAATGAATAAGTGGAAAATATTCTTATCTTAAAATATGTTTAATCGTGTATCTATCAGAAAATGGTTGCCTCACATTAATAACAATGAGAATAGTTCAGTGCGATATATCTTGTAACATCATAAAAGATTACAGCTGACAGCGCAACGCAAGAAGGAAATCCTAGTGATGCAAGAAATTACTCAACACACAAGACTTTAACATTTCAAACCTTTCAAGAAAATATTATAATTCCATTACGTTTTTAATACTCAAACTACTTTTACTCCTTTATAAGCAGAATTTTTAGTTGTTCCGACATTTTCTCTATGTTATTTTTATTCTGTTTGCATATAATTTCGCTCCGATTTATTTAGTTTTCTTTATAATGTATGAAACATACTTACTAATTTTTGGGCAAAATTAGCTCATTGTATTATTATAACTATATTTAAAGTTTTCATTAATATAGACATGTATTTTATTATAACTTACAACAAGATACAACTTATAAAGCGTCAACAGCTACACTCGATGAAGATAAAAGCAATTGAAATAATTGATGCTACAAGTGTCTTACTATGTACAAGGGCCATTCAGTCCCCTTCATATCTCCAGAGCCCGGCTCCAGACGTATGAGAGTGTAGTTAAGTAGGTCTTAAAATTAAATTTTTGTTCACTACTAAAATGGTGTAAGCTTAAAATATATAATTTACTATATTTCAAAAATATCTCTGTGTATTGAATGTATATAAAAAAACATTACATAAGGGAGAAGTGGCATGAAAGAGCCAGTTTACTAAATGAAGCAAAAAAATATATTTTTAATTAAAGAAATTAAGATTTTTTTTCCTCAAATTATTATTTATTTATTAAACTAGGTAATTTCGTAAGAAATAACCCCTAAATCCAATAATTAATCAATAAAATATTCATTTTAAAAAAATGTGTCATTTGGCTCTTTCATAACATTTCGGTATTGAAAGAGCCATTAAAAGTTATGAAAGAGCCAGTCTTATATTATGAGGTATAACAGTGAAAATTATGCTAAACAATATTAAATAAAAACGATTTAATAATTCTTAGTAAAAAGTAATGTTTTTTTTAATTCTATCAGTCATTTAAAGTAGATAATTCTAACAAACTTTTTAATCTTATATTATTCAGACCAATCACATTATATTATTTTATTTATATTTTTCTTAACATTATATTATTCTTAACATTATACAACATAAAATCTTTACAGTGCTTAATTTCTCAATTTTTTTTTTATTTTTCGGGCCTTTTTCGTTTTTTCTTACGGCTCTTTCAAGGCCCGTCCACCCGGCTCTTTCATAACCTATTCTATAAAAAATGTAACCTCCAAAATGACAACGATATCAAAACTTTTCAAATTCAATTTTAATGCAGTTACAAGGCCAAATATATACATAAACTCAATCTATATTCCAATTACCCGTATTTGTTTACAATGAAATACTAAAAAACAACTCAAAGCAGGTAAAATACTTACTTTGGAATGCCAAAAACTTCAACTCGACGTATCGGCGTCCGTTGGTTCCGATGAACTATAAAATTTTTGTGGGTGGCGGGAAATCAATATTGCCATTTAAAAATAAAATATTCTAACGAATCCGTTCCTAAACTACTATAATATTGCAAGTGGCTCTTTCAAAACCTGGCTCCTTCATGCCACTTCTCCCTTACATATATATCATCATTAAAAACTACTTCGAATAAAGTTAATAACCTACACCAAAATCATACTGATTTGGTATGAGTCACCAAACAGACGATAGACGTATAATAGTATTCCAACCAGATACGATTTAATAACAACTTCAAAGAATATGTCGACTTTTATTTATAAGTCAAATAATATATTAAAATTTTTGCAATGAATTCATCGATACAGATCGATAAAATAAATTACGGAATTTTACTTGATTTGTTGTTAAGATCTTATCATTTGTTACGATAAAATTTCGGAAATGAAACGTCTGTTTCTTCAAGCATTGCGTAAAATATATTTAATGGAAATTCTTTTATATCTACCTACTACTAAAATCAATGGAAATATTAGTAAATATTTACAGTTTCATTTTTATCTTAAAAATAATAAAATTTATATCTTCAAATCGTCCTGGCCTTTAGAAATGAAATGTTTAGAATTAGTAATAGGTATGTAAGTAAACCGAGTTAATCAGAAATGTTATGTGCTGTTTTCGAAAACTATAAAATGAATATTATGTAAAAATGTATAATCAAAATCAAATTAAATGAAGTGGGGAACGGACTGTCTTAACACTAGGTTCCCTCTGCCTACCCTGCTGTGTGCGGGATATAGCGTGAAGCTGATTTAATTCAATACTATCAGTAAATTATAAACTATCACTGCATTTCTTTGACCATATTAACAAAAAGTTAGTACCTATCAGTATTTCGAGATTTTATTTGTATAATTTCCTTTACAACCAGACGGAACGAATACAAATATAAACTGGGTCGACATTAAATGTTTTAACATAATTCTTTCACCTCCAACGTACTGCTCGCTTAGTCACTCACTTCCTTGACGGAGTTAAATCTGACTCCGTTTACGGTAAACGTAAATATTGCCGACCATTGAAAATAGAACGACTGGTTTCCAAACGTTCACGACTACTGTCAGCGCATCTGTTTTAAAGCGAATATACTAAACTTATTACGAAATATAATTTCGTAAGGTCGAGACATTTGTCAAACATGCATTCAAATCGATTGTTAAGAGAGTGGGACACTTTCACTGCATGAATCAAGACTTGATCCAGTTCCTCCAGCGGCTGCGAGGATTGAGGATTAAGATCGGAGTCCGGAATTCACAACACGTTTCACAAAGGCTGGCGCGCACACACATCGTTGCATAGTTAGGCAACACTTTCCATTCTACGCTACGGTTAACGAATAACTGCTCATTTAATTTACATGAAGCACAGACATAATTGACGCATGAGATGCGGCCCGATAATGTATTACATAAAGGTCATTTATAGTTTTTGGAGAGATTAATGTTGGCCAAAAATTTTATAGAGTAAAAAATATAAAATAATTGTCAATTGAATAGCACAGGTAATAAACAATATTATTTAAATAAAGAACAACTAAAATTTAGGGCATTTCACAAATACTTCTAATTTTTTTTTAATATTATATTAATATTGTCTTGTGTCATAATTCTAAGTTATTCATTCTCTTAAAAACCTTGCCTTAATTAACTATGTTAATGAGAAAGTTACTCAAGACAAATATTAGTATATTCAAATGTTATTATTCTAATATAAATGTTTGATCAACATTTCCTTAGGTGATTTAAATAATTTAGAACGGTTTTAAAAGCCATATTTTTGAATTTTATTTGGGGACACTTTCACTTTGCATATTAAACTAGAAATATAATTAACCCACTATAGAAATCTTTAGTAATCAAAATATCCCGCGAACGACGTCGGCGTAGTCTTTTCAGTTTGCATTGTTAAGATGTTACGTTGTTTCAAAATTTTAGGAAATACCTATGTAACAGTCTCTTGCTAACAGAGACGAAACAAATGGCGCAATCAGTTACCAATTATTAAAGATGCATTAATCAGTGAAATTATAAAAGAAATATATATGTATTATAACTGATTCAAATAAAACAAACACTAAATGTTAAGGGAATTTTCCAAAAAACAATTCTGAAAACTGCATTTAAATCGTTTAAGCCGTTTCTGAGAGATAATTTTAAAATATCAATGTAGATAAATGCTTCCAATAATGAATTTTCTCATATATCTTCCACGCACAAACAATTTTATGATATGTATAGATAAGTATGTCAAAAATCATGAAAGTTGTAGCATGAATAATATTGCAGGCCAAGTGATATTAATATCGTCAAAGAACAGCCCAAGCATTTCTCCACGCCCTAGTTAGTATGTACTTTAGTAGGTAATACGAAATGTAATAGGTGTGGACTGCAGATATCGTATAGCAATATTTCTTACTGTTCATTATACCAGTTACTTTGTCCATTCCCTAGTAGTTTGTTCGACTTTAAGAAAATACAAATTAAAATGCTAAATACTTAATTTCACTGGTTCCGTAATACTTTTTAATTACTAGATACTTTTAATTTATTTAATTCACTTTTTATTCGGAAATAAAGAAATTCATATATTTATAAGATATTTTAAAGGCTAATAGACGTATTAGGGCGCAGGACCAGACGGAGTGGCGAGCATTGAGGGAGGCCTATGTCCAGCAGTGGACCTTAAAAGGCTGATGGATGGATGGATAGACGTATTGCGCCAATTTATTGATATTAAATACATTTCATGATGTCTTAAATATATTGTTATAGTAGTATAACGTCTTACGCATTAGTGTAGAGAATATAAAATGTATACACAATTACACATTCAACACACCCATACAAAACTGACATTACCCACTACCCAGTGACATTATACGCGACATGTCTAGAGAAACGCGAATGTATTGTTCGAAAGCTTATTGTTGGGATTGAGAGTAGATAACAGCTTCGATTTAACAGTCGAGACGGCTGGTGGTGGGAGACGGAAGTGGCGACGGAAGCGGCGTCACGGTCGCGCGCACCATTATGACGACACAGTGCCGGCTCCCGATTACGAACAACAGGTTTGTTGGCTATAAGCCTATATCATTGTAAACTTTAAATAGTGAAATTTGTTTATTTAGACTTATTTTATAAGTGATACCTACCTACATAGATATATGGAAATAATATTAAATATCATCAGTCTCGCTACTTTATTCGTTAGGTAATATTTTGAAAAGTATTGTTTTTATTATTAAAAATCGCCCTTTCTTTATTTTTATTACTATTTTCTACGTAACGATCCGTACACAAGCGGAACTTATTTTTGAAGGGACTACGTACCTGTGATACCACGGTGTTCAATTCAATAGTTAGAAAGCTGCGTTACTTATATACTAACAACATAGGTGAGCGCACATGGTATCGATTTGATTTCAAGATATACCCTGCGAGTGGCTACAGTCACGCCAACAATAAAACTAAATCGCATAAGATTTCTCAATTAATTAATACGTAATGGTTGAATTGCGTAAACATTATTGTTATTTCGCAACTTTCGACATCCATCGTCTTCTTTTTGTCTAAAATCCATCCACTTTCTACTAAATACCTTCAATTTGAATAAAGAAACAACATAACGCTATCTCAACACAACACAAATTGTTTAAAATAAAGTAGTGAGTGAAAACAGTGAATATCATTATGAACTGTAATTTAAACATTAATTAAAATCAAGAGACGGAACTAAATTTAACTGTAAAATAGTAGAATGAACTAAGTGCAATTAAATTGGATTATTTATATTGTATTTTAAGAAAAGGAAGTCAAGGGCCGGTGTTGCGCTTTGACTACTATTACAATAAGAACCACTTTACGATTGAATTGTCTGTGTCGTCAGAGGAGGGTAATTCAATTACCGCCCACAGCTCATAAATGGGTTAGTGGCCCGGCTTCCCCAGCAGTGGTCGGCCTCGTGCAGTCACGTTTCTTACTACTGTCAACATAACGTTCATATTTGTTAGAAGACAAGAACGGTACTTTACGTCAGTTGACATCGTCATTCTCTCATCACTACTTTATAGTTTTCTAAGTATCTGAGACGTGAGATGACTGACGTACGTACACGTCGTGAGTACTACGTAGTTAAAAATAGTAAAAAAATGTACGTTTCGCAAGAAGAATTTGGCGATCTATTATATATTTGGCGTAGACTATAAACTGGAGTCTATTGATAGAAATACAAATTAATATTAGGGTAAAAAATCAGTAACATCGATTTGTCTTTTAAAAGCTAATAAGGGAAAGATTACTTATATCTTTAAATGAACTTGTTTCACTTAACCTAAAAACATCCCAAATATTTCAATTTGTTCGTGAATTTTTTCATTAACTAACTCACCATCCTATTACGTCGTAAAGCAAACTAGAATTTACTGATGCTTACCTGGAAAAAAAAAGACCATTAGATTACACAGTCAGCTTGCAAAAGTAAAAAATGCGATTAACCTACTTTAATGTTTTATCTTTTTTACAGTAAAAATGAACTTTAAGTAACTTCTGTCTATAGATTTAAAAATTAAATTTAAAACGTAGCACAAATTGAGCACCTAATATAGATTTTTTATATCACATTTATATATAGCGTTACAAAATATCAGTATGAATATCACAATACTTTGTTAATAAATATACTCGTATACTTTACGGTGGTTGCGTAAGTATAATTATAATAATGGAGCAGGTAGTACACACTATCCGTATATTTACTCGTTATATTTACGTAATTAAATTGCTCTCATACTATATTCCGATCAATATGCTAGGCATATAATTTTGATAATGAAAGTAATGTCTGCAAGCACAAGTGCAATTGAAGTCTACTGCCAATTTGAATCTATATTGCAGATTTATGCAAATAAATTTTCCCATAGGAAAACGTTTTACTAAATATTTCTTTTAATAACAGATTTTTTTCCCGATTTTTTCGATGCATTGCGTGTTGAGTGGCACTCTACGCTGCAGCGGAGGAACGTAAATATTAATTCATTCCAACGAGTGGGGTTCGAACCCACAACTATCGAGTTACACCTTTGCAAGTACGTTTCATATCAAAATAGATGATTTTCTTTACAATAGTAATTAATAACAAAGTTTGTACATACACAGTAGTACCTGATACCTGTGATATTTTTATAATAAAACAACTTTATATTGTAAGCCGACACGTATGCAAATGACCTTTCTTGAAGTCACAATGTCACACGGTTCGATGAATCGCGACGTTCCGAATGTTCATACGATGAATGCGATACGTATCGAGTTGTATAAAATGGACGAAATAGAAAATTATAGCTTAGCAGCGGTCTCGGCAACATGTTCTAAATTTTCAAAAGCATAGTACCTGTAGACTGTTGAGTTTAATACTTTCAAAATAGGAAGTATGAAAATGTTTTACTCGCCTTCGTCCTTTTGCCTATTTCTCCTAAACCATGGGTGTGGATATGTTTTCTAAAATAACAAAAAAAAACAGCTAAGGTGGACGATTGTCATAAATCAATTAAAAAACATTTTGCAATATAAAAAAATAAAGAAATCCAAGAGAAAACGACTTGAAATGAACAATAGGGATGACAAAAGTTATGCAATATCTTACTGTAATGTAACAACAACACTCGAACAAAGCTAGTTCGAACGAATCTTTTGACAAAGTTTATTAAGTTTCTCTGGAAAACTCCTTAAAAGTTTTAAAATTTATTTATTCACATGACTGCTTCCTATGGATCTACAGTTAAACGTAGTACCTATCTAGTTGTAAATCTATATATGGACCGTTTATTTTGAAAGTGGTGTAAGTCCATTTTTGAGAAAAATGAGCTATCACGTAATTCATGCTTAATTTAATGTAATTTTTTTATATATAACTAGTCCGTGTTTAATTTCTCAAAAAAAACCCATGTTTTGAACAACTTAAAATCGGTCGGTAAATGAAATTGCATAATCATCGACATACTAACCTTTAATTTTCTCGAAACAAAAGAAAATGGACTTACACCACTCTCAAAATAAACGGTCCATATATAAAATCGAAAGATCACTCACTCATCACGATATCTCAGAAACTACAAGTGCTAGGGATCTGAAATTTTTCATAGGAGTTACTTATAGGACGTAGGTGCTCACTAAGACGGGAATTTGCAATATTCGACTTCTTGGGGGTTGTTTTTGGGGTCGAAAGTTTGTATGAAACTTCGTTCCTGCTAAAATAATAACATAGTTCACGCGGGTGTAATCGCGAGCGGGCCGCTAGTTTATAATATATATGAGTATGAGTATGAGTGTCTGAATTTAATATTTACCCAAAAAAAATTCATATATAGTTCGTCACTACAAGGTTGTTTGCATTAGATAACTACGTATAATATACAACTATAAAAACATCGTACATGACGTCCGTTTCGCATGAGCTGTCTGGGCAGTGGTACGTGACCCAATCGTAAATGATCTCTGGACACCCCTTCACAAGGAAATAATTTACGACAATCTCAATACTACATAATTTAAAACAAGGTTAAAGTATCGTCACATACAATTCATTGATTTATGAGTGTCTTTTTTTATGGAGAAAAGACCCACGACCCTGTGTAACACCAGAGGAGCTACAGGAGCGTTTCTGGTCTTTAAGTTGGAGATAGACGCGCTTTTTGAAGGTACCCAGGTCGTATCGACCTGGAAACAATGCCGAAGGTAGGCCATTCCACAGTAATTGGATGACAGCTGATTAAAACTAAAAAAACGACTCATTAACTGATTAAATTATGGATATAATTAGCATCAACGTCCAAATATTGACTTTGTGCGTGACACACGAATAATGTAAACGTGAATCATAAAGACAATTCTAATTAAATAAATTAAAATGGTTTTTAATTATTTAATTACATTTAATTTGTGACTAGTGAAAAAATAATACAATGATAATAACTAATTTAATCGAAATTAAGACATTTTATACATGTCTCAATTAACTTAAATAAGACAATTGAGCTGAAAAGAGTAGCTAAATAACGTAGACATTGCTCTTCTTCTTAAAATGCAAATTATTCTTAACAAAATCATCACAAATTGTTCTTCAAAAACAATTGTCAAAGTCGACATAATGCTAGCTAATTAGGAAATTCAAAAGGATGCCTCGTTATATATTCAGTAAATGACAAGACCATTTATCAAGAGGCCAAGCATTGTCTTACTCGAGTATTCAGAACAGTACCATCAATGCAAAGCATTTAACACTTTCTATTTTTGTCTTAGCGACAAACTCGTAGTGCTTTATCGAGTCACATTATTATTGAACAGTAGGTACATTACATGTTTATCTATATCGCATTTTTCTAGTAATATATTAAAAAACATATTTTGGATAAAACATCCAAAAGAACTCCATGATATATATGATTGGTGGTTTAACTCGAAATTAGGAAAATCTACAATTTTTAAATATGTATGTGAATCATAATAATGTGTAATAATATTATAGGAGCATTATACAAAAAATAGACATCATTAATTACTATATACTACATTCTGCAAATACCTTGCTAAATTTAAATAGGTATAGATACAATATAATAAAAATATATTATATATGAGTATAATATAGAACTTGGGTGGCTTTAAAACGTTACTTCACTCGAGGGAATTTCACTGAACCTAGCAAACCGTAGTATAATATAATAAATTATAACTGACTAACTAACTTATAGCTGCACCACGAAGGTCTCCAAGTCTTAACTAACTATCAATAACATTCTTATCAATATCTAAGACGAAAGCGCACAGCGGTATCTAGATAAGCGATAGAAAGCGCGGTCGAAACAACACCAACCGCGTTACGCGTTCTGAGCAAACTTGAAATAGAAGCCGCACCATAAATAAGGTTCGGACCATTTTAACTGTTTCTATTTGTGCAACGCGACTATTAAACTTTACATTACTAAATACGGTGAAAACACCTTGTACTATGCCGTTATACTGTACTTAGTTTAAACTTTTGAAACTTTGAAAGCCAAATATTTTTTTTATTTAATAAATTAATTCGAGTGCAAAGGTTCAATGTTTTAAAAGTTAACAAAACGCAATGTTAAATCTCTAGTCCCAATGCCAAAAGCCACAAGGTCGACTCTTGCGATACTCCTCCGCTCTGGTCACGAAAATGTTTAGCACAAAAAAATTAAGACTATATATGTTGTCTGTTTGTGTATTAAAAGTTTGTAAAGACGAGACATTATTGAAGAGAAAACAGGCACTCTTTTCTTGTTGCTATATAAAGTGAATATATTATTTATTATGTAACTACGATTATTTGCAAAAGAATTAATTTAACTAATTACCTACTTAAATAAATGTATAATATAAATTTTACTATTTAAATTAATGGTATTTTTTTATATCTTTTTCACAACTATTTATTTAGCGACGCTATCATGCTAATGCGGTTTTTATCGCACAAATTGTATTTTTTATATATTTCTGCAAAATTTTATAAATAAAAAAATAACTTTTTATTTATATTAGGTACATATTTACATTACATTCTTTCACGTAAGTATTTAAGTACGTAAGAGATAATTCATTTTAGCATATAACTTTATAACAATGTTGGAGGTGCAAAAAAGCTTTCTTCAGGTTCGTGCTATATCCCGCATATAGTAGGGAATAGTGTTAAGACACTCCGTTCCAAACGTAATTTTAAATGAATGGGAAATTGAACAATGTGCAAAATAGGGCGATTTCTGAAAATATACCACTTGATTAAACTTGGGGATATTGGACATTATTTAAAGTAGAACCTGATGCTTATATTGTTTAACTTAGACTTTGCGTTGTAAGGTGTAGTTGTTTACTCAAATTAATGTAAAATGCACACCTTCTACTTGTAGATATATATTTAATTATTATATTTATTTAACTGTATTTAGTTTATTGTTCGGATCGGAAAATACAAAATGGATTTTAATTTTTTTTTCCTAAAATCCATTTTGTTTTTTCCAGCCACAAAGACATCAAAAGCAGTAAATTAACCAGAAATAATACACCTTTTAAAAAGATAATAAATAATACAATAATGGAATGTAACCTGACAATAGGAGTTTTACAACTAAATTCGTTTTAAAGGAAAACACATATATTTATTTTTGATCAAATATGATTTCTTTTGTAAATAAATATATAAAGCTTATTACCTCAATAACAGTTAAAGCCTTTATAGATGATTGCATTTTATTACATAAAATCAAATTTCATCTTAATGTGTCAAATACAATTTAAAATGTTCAGGATTTGTAATGCCTTTATAAGGTTCGTGTATTAATACATTAGAAAGATATGGTTCGTGTCTTATTACATTGAAACTTGGCCGGACGCTGCGCTGGCCGCGTGTCTAGATAATTCTACTACCTATTTACAAATATTGGAGTAGGAACATATTTTATCTTTTTATAAATTCATATTTTTCTTTATCTAATGAGACGAAAACAACCTATTACTCCTTTAATATTAATGAAGTTTCGTTAATTAAAGTCATTTAGTATTTTCTGAAAAAAAATAACCAGGTAGTTAACAATCATATTGAAAGTATCATAATTGCTTATCGTTCTACAATTACTTAATTAAACAATTATTTATAACGCGTCAAAAAAAATAAGTATCCCAATAAATAGTACAAAATTGATACTCAGTAAGTATTTGAAATATAATAAACAATTTTCTAACCTTTCATTATAAAAAATAATGAGAGGTTAAAAATTATTATATTTTAAATAAGTATTCATATAATTGCATATTTATGCAATTAGTCTAATTTAGATTTGACTCCATATTCTTTTGTCTTAGAAAGTCATACAATTCCTAATATATTACGTATAGGTAGGTACAAGTTTTCTAAGCATACCCACATTATTTTGATGTTGAAATTTAACTACGTAGAATAACTTATAACATTTTTAATTATTACAATAATTATAACTAATTACTAAAGTCATAATCGATATTTCAAATTAAATTGAAAACAAACCTGTGGTGCTAGGACCGTTCTCGTTTGTGTACCCGCCGTTTTGGTGATCACAAAAGACACTAGTCGTAACCACGAGGGCCGGCATGTCGCCCTTTTCGGCACACCCCAACAAAATCTCCCATCAGTCACTCAACTAGAACATACCGCAAGTAATACAACACTGGGGACACTGAAAACTGGAGACCACTCGGCCGTAACACACGCACTCACTAGCGATTGTTACCGTTCCCTATACTGAATACGGATTCATTGCCGACACTGTTTCCTCGGGCGACATTATACAAACTTTCAATGTTTTGGAAACAATAGTCTCAAGCTTCGTAATTGGAGCGAATTTAATAAGAATAAAACTGTAACTTTAATTTTCGTTAGAAGCACCACACAAAGCACTTAGATACTAAAACAAATTCGACCAATTTATATATGAAAGAAAATTTATACGATCCGACGATTCGTAAACGATATTTTTCACAGTGAATAGGATAAGAAATTTTCAGCACGTCCACAGATCTCAACTTTCTTCAATGTACTGACCGGAGGCAGCTGTGCGAGACCGGTAAAAAGAGAGAGAACTATACTTTGACGTAGAGGCTTTAAGGTTCACTTTGCTAAAAAAAATCTACAGAAATGCACTTTGATAACTATGAAATAAAGTTCAATATGATATTACAAAATATTTGTTGTAAAAACACAGCTGAGTCAGTTTCCTCGAACATTGCGCATGGAAATTCGAGATGGATTGAAAGGTAGTCATTGAGTGCGAAAGGGATACGAAAAGGTACGAATTGAACCGAGCCTAGCCGAATGTAAGCCGAGCGCCAAGGCCGACTAACGTCACGTTCGCAAGAGGCTAGACATGCCCTTATGTACTAGAATACTATATTACTTATATATAGTAAACATATTTGAAAGTTTGTTGCCCTGGAGAAATTGTAATTTTAAATAAAAACAATATAGGTGTTCTTATTCCAGACATCGATTGACCATGGTTTGTTCTTCTTATTTCCCTTGCTTTTTTTTAGGTTAATTCCTTAAAATATAGAAAATTGATCCAAATATAATTAGGTATAATCTATATGCAAGTGCCTAATAATAGATCAATATTTAGTATATTGATGAAGAGAATACGTCATTAAATATCTAAAGATGACAAGTTAAAAAATCATTTGTTTAATTACATAAAACTTAAGCAAATAGTTATTCTCATATCCTTTAAGAAATAATATAACATTGGTTTCTTATTAAATGCACTGTACAAATCGGTGTAGTAAAATATTATTCATGTTTTCTCTCCCGGCATCCGTTACCCATTGAAGCGTGACAGCAATGATACGCGACATTTATTGAATGACAAAATAATGTTTATTTTTACTCTCAATTAGTTACATGTAAAGATTTCTACGTTGTAAATAGAGCCTAAAATTTATATTGAATAATCGAATTACTTCCGGGTGTAAGCGAAATTATTGGCAGAGAAGCGTAGCCTAAGGATTATTCATTTTTTATCTTCAGTAGTTTATCACATTTACAGGGAATTTTATTAGTTGTCCAGTTTCTTTGTTAAAATATTAATAGTTACTTAGTACTTGAAACTTTAATCCATATAATCATAACAGAAACTGCTATATTAGCCACGTGTTCTATATTGCCCCATCATGAACACATGTCTGAAGTCTAAACACTGTTTAAAATCACCAAGATTAATTCACAAACTCACAAAATATCCTTAAGCAGGTATGGTATTAAAATTTCTTAAAAAAATACTTTCGTAACCGGAATAACATAAATTATAATTAGCATTTAATGTAAGAGAAATTGCAAAGACTTTTTCTTATTTATTTATATTACAAACTGAATGAAAGTGCCTGGAAAGTTTGGTCGCCAGTATTCATTTGTCGTAATTGTATAACATGGACGAATCAGGTGTTTGACAAATTTAACCGAGTAGCTGTTCTAAGATTGCAGATAGACCTGGTGAAGAACTTGTTACATTGTACTCTCTTAAATATCCATTTTTTATTAGTGAAGACGATTACTTCCTATATTCTTAATATTAATAATAATAAAAGTGGAAAAATGGGATAATTTTGCTTTTATGGGCCAAAATAAGATATTAATTATAGATATTCACAAGAAAATTATATAAGCGTTGTAAGCCTTACTTGAGAAGATTTAATGTCGAGAGAAACCATAAAACTCTATCGAAAGTTTAATAGGTACTCTACGATGACGATATATAGGTATAATGCAATCGATTTTGTCTTGTATACTACAGGGAACAGAAATCAAGTTAATTTATGAAAAAAAAAAATATTTCATTGATTGAAGAATGAAACAAGTTTATTACAAAAAAAAAGGAATCATATCTAACAGGACTTCAAAATATTGCTTATTAAAAGGCACCTTCAGGTCCATTGGCATTACATATATTGGTATTATTTATGTAAATGGCAACGAATGCTGTTGAACCGGTATGGATGAAAAACGTTTTTACCACTTCTTATTATCGATTCCTCCATGTTGTTTTGTAAGCTGCAAAATACTTTAAACTGGCTTTATTTAACCTATTTAATACACTGCTTTTGTATATGAAAATATATTTTAACTTTGACAAGTTATATTATATTACGTACAAAATTAATAATTAAAATATGAAATATGACGACATATGTATGAAGCAAAAGAAATCCAGACCAACAGCACATTGAATAGTATCTTAATGATAATAATACGATTTAAGTAAAATTAAATCAGAAATATAAAATCAATGACGATCAAGAAACATCACAATAGAATATAAATAGGTATTAATCAAAACAAGAGAATTGATGAAACTTAGCACGGTTGACGTGCATTGACCTGATGGTGTTGCAATAATAAATTAACAGTATTAAACCTTATTCCTTGCAACACACCTACTAGTCAAAACTTGCAATGCAACGTACTTACGAGTATATACCTACTGGCGACACGATGTTCACGACATTGATTTGTAATGCAAAACTGCAAACATCCTATCGTTATACCCACTGACGAATAGGCGGGCCGTGAGAGTTTTGCAACAGTTAAAAACCACGTTTACTATTGCTATAAGGTGAATTGATACATAAATGACATTAAAGAGTCTATGTTAGATAATGATGAAGATTTTTGTAAGTAACAAATTCGACTAGTTCTATACTTCTATAGAAATATTATAAAATTGATGTGGGTATGGTTGTACGCGTTTATCTTAGGGACTACTGCTTCGAAGTGACAATTCCTTTTGTCTTGGATAATCCAATTATTGAGGAAGGTTATATTATAGATTAAATTGCATCACGATAATTGTTTCCATGTATAAGTTGTATAACCCACTGTATCGGTTGGGGTCAGAGTTATCTCGGATACTTAGAATGTGTCATACATAACCCTTAGCTATTTTCTATCAACCACGCGGACGAAGCCGGGTGACAACGCTAGTCATGTATGTAAAGTATATCATGTAAGCAAGTAAGGTTAATTACGAACTAGTTCATAGTACTAAGCGTCACGTCACTATGAATATTACCTATTTACACAAAACTGTTTACACTACCTACAGTATACAGCACACCTAATATTTGCTCCCAAGTCCCACATGTATTCTTATTTCATGTTTTCGAATTTTCTTCTATAATTATACAAAATAATTATTACGTCACAATTGTGCACTGTGCAATAATGATTTTAGATTACGTAATTTGGAGGGGGAGGATAATAACATTATGAGCCTAAGTGTGAAATGGAAGTAGCACACCTTTTGTACTACTCATTATATGCTTCACTTTTATGTAATGGTGAGAAAGACACGTTTATACAGCTATACAATTTTATAAGTTGTTTTGAATTTGAAATTATTGAAAAAAATATATCGATTTCATATCAAAGTGTCTTGGTGTAAAATTTCCTGAGACTGCGTAGCCATATGCGGGATACTGCGAGAAGCTAAGAAAAAAAATATTTATTCGAATCATACAAATAAGGTACTCGAATATAAAAATAAACAAAATGAACTGTATAGTACCTACAAAAACAAAATAAATGAAAGTAAAACGTTAATTTCTATATTTCAACGATGACAATTTCTAAGTTTTGACATAGTAAAAGCATCTGTCCTTCTGGTTTGTCAGATAACATATTAAAGTTTAGCTTTAACAACTAATTTAATTATTAATACAGAAATAGTTGTAAATGACAAATGTTAATGAATCCAATTATAGTATCACATTTGATCATAAATAACTAATCCTAGTGTATATAACAATTAATGTTTCTATTAATAATTATTTATTTCATTATAAGCAAACATTTAACAAAAGAATACCCAGTCGATTAGGCCTTACTCATTAGTAGAACTTAGACGTAATCACAAGTGAACTAGTGGATAAATAAGACTTGTGCCCCAGTTTTTTGTAATTTTCTCACTAGCTATGTGAAACAAGAAACATCATCGTCGATTAAGTTACAGACAACTGTTAGCCAACAAGTAATGCAAATAATGCGTAAAATTTCAAGTTATTGCAGAATTTCCATCATGTGGTTGGTAGTTTCATATTATAAGAATCTCTGTCTGTTTAGCCTTCTTGTAATATTTTTTATAAATTTTGAAATTCTTGCAACAGTAGATGAGTACGAAGTATTTAATAAACATTTTAGTTACATACTTGAAAGGTTTGGTCAATTTAAATTTAATAAAGGCTTGACTCGTCGCTGTGCGTTCTCTATCGCATTTATCATGGTGAGTGTTCTGAAGAACTGTTTGCCTTGTTACCTGCCTCCGAATTTTCTAACCGCACAGCTCGTCACAAACTTAAATATCATGCACACCACCTGGATACGTGGCACTCCACTGTGCGGTTTCGTAGAAATTTCCTTCCACGCGCCACCGATCTGTGGAATGGCCTACCCGCGGCAGTTTCCAGGTCAGTACGATATGGATACCTCAAAAAACGCGTCTATCTCCACCTCAAAGGGCTTTTTCCATAAAAAAATAAATAACAAAGTTTCTTTTTTATAGAAAAAACTCAGTCCAAAATAATATGAAATACGCTGTACGTATATGTATTATGCAGTACTCACTTTAAATTTTTTATAATGATGTTTATCTACAATGTAACAATCTGAAAACAAAAAACTTAATTCACTTACTTTCAAGGATCATTATTCACAAGGAATGTAGATGTAGGTAGGTACGTAAATTTCGTAATAGTTCTTGACCAATTTTGTAGTACATATATAAGTATACGCGTGTATAATAAACTTTACATATATTATAATAATTTAAGCATAAATCATAATGTTAACACCTCAAGTAATAACACTATAACATGATATTCTTAAAGAGTCAGCTGTAACAGCGCACTCTTACCCGTGTTTTGAATCTCGGTTTGAAATAGTTTGTTTACTTTTCACAATACGCATATCAAATAATCATTGGCAGGAACAAAAAAAAGTACAGTGAGATTTGTAAGGAACGATTTCAGTATTAAATAGCATAATACAGTTTTGTCATATTAATGGAACAAAGAAATTGAATAAGTAGGTAAAATTGAGATTTATAATTGAGAGACTACTGACATGTCTATAATTTATGAAGTAATTGGTGAAAATAATGATAAGTTATATACTCTAAAAAAAATACACAAATAGTGCCTAAATTTGGTCTTTTAAATCATTTTTTTCTGTTAGTCTCATAGTACGGCAGCCAAGAGTGGAGTCCACTAACCGTGAAGGCTTCATAAGCCAACCAAGTTGAAAAACGTTGAGAAAAAATGCCCTTCTATTAGTTATGAATTCAACTACTAAGAGCACAAAACATAGCGACGAGCATTATTATTCAGAAGTTAAAAAATATGTTTAAGCGCGTATATTTGTTTGGATTTTTCATGAAACTCTTTATATATTATAGATTACTAGCGGCCCGCCCGCCGCTTCGCCTGCGTGAACTACGTTATTATTAATTTCTGTCTTCATGCGTACCTACGTCCTAAAAGTGACGTCCATGCAAAATTTGTGACTCCTAGCATTTGTAGTAACGAAGTTTCATACAAACTTTCAACCCCAAAAGCAACCCCTTGGAAGTCGAATATCGCAAATTTTCGTCTTAGCGAGCACCTACGTCCTATAAATAACATTATGTATATAGAAAATTCCTTAACATAAGAACTTTTAAACAACTTAATTATTAAATGTACTAACTAAATAACATTTTCCACTTGAGAACATTATAATGGCATATTTTTGCGGTTACGGAAGACATAATTCTTGTATATTATAATCCACAAGACGGGCCATATCAACGTTTTCACTTTCTTTATGTCCCCAGCATTGAGCGTAGGATGGGCGTGACTGGGCTCGAGGCGGCCTTGTCGGTAGCACAATTATATACTTTCCCTGTTTTTATGGAAGTTTTACAAGAAAATGATATAACAATATTGTGAAAGTATCGGTAATATATTTATGATCTTTAGTTAATCGAAATGCAAAGGTACCCCATCTAATTAAAACTTACCCCCATAAAAGTACCTACCTAAATAAAATAGATACCTTTGGTTATATTTTGCTCTTGACGCCTGGAATTTGTGCGTAATATTTTCATTTCGTGGTTGACAACTTCGTTTTTCCTTTTTTTTGTAAACAAATTTATGTAAAAAAGTTCGTAAATAAGTAATTCAATTGTCACCATATTATTTTTATTTGTATTGATACCACATTATAGTAGCAAATGTATTAAAAAACTAACAATAATACTTTAACAATTGAACAACTTATTTACGATTTTTTCGAAAGTAGCCTGTTGGGAAGCTGTTGGTACGTTTGCAGCATCACCTAAAATTACAGTTCTGATAAT
Source organism: Heliconius numata (assembly GCA_016802625.1). Classification (NCBI taxonomy): domain Eukaryota; kingdom Metazoa; phylum Arthropoda; class Insecta; order Lepidoptera; family Nymphalidae; genus Heliconius; species Heliconius numata. The sequence continues at coordinate 1,009,298 of JAEBDU010000106.1, read as the reverse complement.
ACGATTTGCATCTTATAGCCTTTATCAAACAAGTTTTGCACGCAAGACTACAAGGTCAATAAATTGAATGATAAAGCAATTAATTATAAGTACAAATCCGCGTTATTATAGATAGACAAGATTATTTAATATTAATATTTTACAGGTTGGATTTCTTTAATCATAAATAAGTTTTATGAATCTAAACCTGATTAATTGCAAACAGGCTGTAAGCCTGTTACAATTTAAGGCGAGATTCATTTGCATCATTTTAAGTTAGTAAGATGAAAGTGACTCATATATTTAAATGTTCCTTAATATGGCTTTCTTATTTTAGCAGCTGGTTAATATACAAGCGTGTAGGTTAAAAAATGGGTATGTTTATAATAATATCTTTCATCTACAATAAAATTTCATTAATTTAATATAAATAGGGAACTTAAAGATTTATTTAAAAAAGAAAGTCAAACAAGTAAAATATAATTTTTATTGAAACTTTTCTAATAAGCAAAAGAACATAACGAATGTCTGACATAGTGAAATTTGACAATGCACTTACGAAGAAAGTTTATTTTGATTCGTCGTGATAAAACAAACGAGTTTCTTTTCACCATACGCTAAAGGCGTTGATGCATTTGACTTCTCACACGGGCACCAAACTTGACATATCTTGACTCTTCAGATAATGGATTTAAAATTAAATAGAATATAATTAGTAACTGGAGTTACTGGTGTAACGTTACATGTTTGTTTGTTAAATATTTCTTATAAATATTTTAAAATCATCTAATAGAAATATAGATTGACAGCTAATAAAAGAATATTAATTATGTCTAGTCACGGAAGGAACTACAGCCGACGGTCACCGGGTGAGGGACGTCTTTTTTTGCCGGTGATCTTTGAGTAAAACTTATACGTTATTCTTATAATAAAAATTATTAATTACAATCACATAGTTTCTATATTTTAATGTAATTATATATCTATATAAAATTTCTTCCGATCTATTCATGTCAGTAAATAAGTTTCATAGAAATCCGATTATGTATTCTAATGGCTCAGCAATTTACCAAATCAGTTACGCTGAAAGTAATTTGGTTTTACGACAACCTTTCACAATACAATGCAAGTGATAATTTGATTGTAAAAATATTAAAAAACAAATTATATGTTTATATATTTTAATTTAAAAATAATAATACATTAAGTATTAAGATTACAATTCAATTTCTTTTATTTATCAATCAACACAATCAACATTACATTAACTGCAAAATTAATTAGTAGCCTTTATAGTATAATTAATTAAGATTCTTTATATACTACGTCCATACATCCATAATGATTTTAAAAAAAATCATATTCACCATATTCTTCAATCAAATTTAGTTTTGCAAGCAATTTGGAATCGCCGAATGAAAATAAAGCTACCACCGGTACAGAAGGCAGTTCTGCTGAGAAAAGTGGGTCGGAACAGTTGTTTTTTTTTTCACAATTTCATATGATATATTTGTAATATATTTTAAATAAAATACGGATATATGCGTGTATGCAATGCACGTAACTGCCTCTACTTTCGCCGATCAAAAACAAACGAAGTCTGAGAACGTTACCATTCGTGGGACAGTTATAACACGATTAAATGTCATGGACCATGCTTAACATTCACTTTACTTTTATTTATCAGCAAAAAATATTTTATAACAAATATTTCCCCCGTAAACCAGTTAACCAGTTAAATATCTAATACCTACTAGAAGTACCTTCTCTACCTACAAAAAATAAGATTATTAGAAGAAATTAGGAAATATTTTGACGTAATAAATGTTTAACTCATTGTTAAGTTCCGCCTGTGCGTGCAAGCGAGAGCACGGAACAAGCGATAGAGAGGCACGATCGGCCTAAGCGTTCAGCTAGTGACGCATCTCAACTTAGTGGTACTTGTATTTCAATATTTCAATCTGTATAATTTAAATAAAAAAGTATTTGAATTAACAAGTGCAAATATATGTTAATTTGTCTGAAAAAATGTAATTTTCAATTCCTCTCTTGTATTATACAAAATAATAGTAATTCAGTGATAATAATTAAATTCATAAAATTATGCAATTATTCACCAATTGTGAAGTTATTACGTAAAATTCGTCCATAAATCGACTCAAGAGAAAATCAGTTTTTTTTATAAATGACTTTTTTCAGTTCAAAGAACTTGAAATTTACCTTGAGTGCTTCTATTATAATTCAATTTATACGAGAGATTAGTTGCAGCAGAAAATAACCGCAATCATTTTCTTTTATTCTTCCGCTACTTTGACAATAAGTTATTACTTATTTGTGTGTTTCCTATTGGAAACACATTTAAATTTATATATACCGTTGTTAAAGATTACAAGAAAACCCTTGTTTATTTGAAATTACTCTAAAAAAATTATTAGGCCTTTTCATTTAAAACTGTTGTACTGAGCAAGAATTCAGAAAGTGTATCAAATCCATCTCCACTATAGCCATTAGTAGTGACTATCGACATAAGTCTCGATATGATTCTTCCTGTGTTGGAAAGCATTACACCAGTGGTATAATATTTTTTTCACTGACACCTAATGTTTTTCCCGCTCAGTAGAAAAATGCTTATGTCTATATTGCTTTATCTTCTCTACTTCTTCTCCACAACTTCCAACTCCGCTCTTTCTTTCTGCGTTCTCTGCCTTCCCTACTCTATAAGCGGGATACAGCGTGAAGCTAAAAAAACTTACTAAGTTAGCTATTATAATGTCCGTGTCAAAATAATAAAAGATTATTTGACATCCTCATTTTTTACTGTTTTAAAAGAAACCATAAAGGCTATTACCGTCTGTACCGCAAAACATTATTAGTCTAGCTTAGTTTCAATTACTTTAAATTATACTTGGTATTGACACGCAGCCTAGTAAATGCATAACGGTGGACTTTTTTTGACGTAACTGAATTTATTTATTATATCAGGTTTGTATTACCTTCTGTTTTGCTTCACAAAGCGCTCACGTTTGACAAAACTTAGTTTAAAGATATTGCAGTTACTTGCTGTGCTGATCGGTCTTGGTAAATGGAAATGATTTAATTCTTCAATCCCCACTGAAGGATTATATGATACATGGGATCCACAATCAACGTGCGTATCCAACTTTAACATTGTCAGTTTCTTCCTGTTTTTTTACAAAAATAAAATAAAAATAATTGTAAAACTATAATACTGTTTCTAATTTAAGATATATTTAATTATTATAGAAAATAAATCCAATATTTAGTAATAATCAGTAATTAAAAATATACATGTTAGCTTTTAAATTATTTCGCGAACATCTAAAATTTACTTTATTTTCACTATTTGTATTGTTTATTAGACCAAAAGAAACTTTCTTTGAAAGTGCGTTTGACAAAACTTTTACGTGAAAGTTTAATATATTACAAAAACGTTGGAGCATTGAAAGCGAAGATAAATAAGGTTATACGAGTTACTGACGGCCCTTTATAACGTCGTAGGCGACTATAAATAACTTTTTACTGGATATAATTAGTTACTTTTAATAGTATTTTATTATAATCTGATGAACGTCTAATCCTAGTACGACATTGGTGCTCATGCATATAAACTACAGAAATCTTTAAATATATATAGGTACTCCATTACTAATTTTCTTAGTGATTCATAATAAAATATTAACTAATAGGACAACAATACAGAAACACAATATTATTAGAAAGTATATACTTTTAGCGGTATCCTTCGCGTGTCACCTGGAACATCGCGTGCAAGCAATATTCATTATATACGTAGGTTCATCAGGTCGGTAAGGGGTGTGTACACAAAAAAATATGCCAGGGATGGTCCGATAGATATATATAAGGTTGTTTTAGTTTTAACTATTTATTACATGTAGAAAATAAAAAAAATAAAATATGTTTTGTACTCGTTTCAACTAGTGTACATTTGCTCGATAAACAAAGAGAACGCTGAGTGACAATAGGAATGAAATTAAAAAGGCTTTCATAGTTTATATCTTACTCATAAGACACATAAGAAATACTAAATTGTTTTAGCTAACACTGGTTTTAGCAGAACGTAATGTGAATTAATAAAGATAAATCTAAACTAGTTAAGCTCCTGGTGGAACAGCTTTCCAAATCATTATTAATAAATGCAATAAATCAAGAACCAAGAATTAATGCTTATAATAGGAGACAGATTGATTTAGCTAGCATTTGGAGTTTAGTAACTGGAATTTACTAGGACAAAATATTTATATTTAAAGGAATTACAAATTATTCTTAAAAGACCATCGTTACTTTAATGGTAAAATTAAATAATAAAATGTTTTAGTTTATAAACAATAAATATAAAGTGAAAGTTACTTAAACATTAGATTATATGATTTTGTTTAAAAGTTATTCTTCATCTGGGTAATAAATAAAAGTATGCCTTTTCTTCATCAACAACTGGTCGTAAACACGTATTTAGCAGTGGTGAAGCGGTACAATGAAACCTGGACCGGACGAGCGAGAGATATCACATTAGAAACCGCTAGGAACACACCTCGTTGAATATTGGTTACACTGTTCAAGTTCAAGTAACTGATAATCTGATAAATGTTAGATTATGTGAAAATAGAACGTTCTAGATTTACAATTGAGTGTATCATGTGACACTGTTGTTTGTGGACCATTACTAAAGGCATCTTGAAGATTTGCTATCTTCATTGTTTTAACGTCTCTAAAGTAGATAACAGAAGAACCAAAGAATTTATATTTTCTGGATCGAAATCATCGTTTTTAGAATATGCCCAAATCGGAAAATTATTGGATATAAGACGTATTTTGCAAAAATATGTTATTAAATAAACATGACTGTCAGTCCAATCAAGTTAATTAATTTAAGTAAAACCGAATTATTGTTTTATGTTTTAATCTGTTTTTATATCTTTAGTAAAAATTATAGTAGAATAGTTACCAATGGATAGCGCAGAGTATAATCCTAAAATATCTACTCTTACATTAATATTATATCAAAAAAACTAACTCATTGATCATTTAAAGGAGAAAAAGTAGGTCGCTACTTTCGAGTAAAACGTGACAAAATACGTTTGAAATTAAAAAGTTATTGACAATAAAAAAAATCGAAATGTCTCCCGCCCTCGACCTCATTACATGGGCATGAACAAAATAAAAAATTATTCATGTCCAGGTACCCAGATCCAGGTAAATTGTTATTTTTACGCTTCTTTCTTTGTTAAACAGATTAGGCAGCGAGAAGAATTAGAACGCTTTATTCCTTTATATTTTTTATATTTTACGCTTTTATTCTTTATATTTTACGCTTTATATTTTTATTACTTTAATAAATAATTTGTGTAATATAAACATTTCCGCTATTGGGGATTGTAGATAACTTATAGGCATTATATAAAGTCCCGACGAGTTTAATATAAAAGTCAATATTAGATGGATATCTGACATCTTCAGATATGTATTTTTTTTATCTTTTCTTTTTAGTCTTGTTTACATTAAAACTATCCATTGCTGTTTCATAACGTGAAACTATTTTCCACTTTTTTCCTAATATATTAAAAAAAATAGTTCAAAAATTACCACGTGTAAAAATCCTATCTAAGAAGGCCTATTATAATTTGATGCAATAAAGTCTTGACGCCAATATTATGATTACATATCTGAGTTATTATCTTTAATAAGACAATTGCGTGACTTCCTCCTATCTATTGTATTATTATTAACGCTATTTATATTTTACACTCGTGACCATAAAGAGGTGTTGCATACGTGTTTTTTTTTTCTGCCAAGGCCCACATTCACGAGTGTATTAACGTTGATGTAATAATGTGGGAGGAACTAATGTTCAACCTACGAGAATTGAGATTTCGACTGTGGAGGTCAATGGTAAAAATAGTATCTTTTATTTAGCGAGACACAAGGTCTGATGACAATTCAACAGAAATATATTAAATTTTCTTCTTCAATTATGTAAAAAAATTTATGTTGATATTATCTGATAGTTACTGGGTATCCTATAAAACGGGTAGCTGTTTACCCAGGAAGCAATAGAGCTTGGAGTGCATTGATGGAGGATATTGGGTAAGCTTTTTCATGTCTATAAAATGGGAAAAGAGGACCGATTATGTATTGATTTACAATTACATAATGTGTTCTTTTCCCTAATAATAATAGTGGTTTGTTTTATATTTACACTAAAATATAACAATCAGTTGTTTGTGATATCGACAGCTATTTGTAAATTGACACTGCAATAGACAGCATCTGTGCGGTTTTGACGAGTAGTCTAGTCTAGACTCTAGAGCAAGTAACGTGACGACTAAAGCATGCGGTTTACTATTTAAAAAATATAATTTCGCTTATTTCGGGTACTGTGCACATACATAGTATACCTAAAAGTGTATAAGTGTATAATATTATGGGGACAACCAATTATTTATATTTAATTTCAAATTATAATATAATTGCCTAACATTTTTCATAATATATAATACAATATATTACCAGTTCATATCTACAAACACTACACCTTTATACAAAATCATCTATAATAATGTTTATGCCATACATCGAAGAAGGAAGCTAGCTGTTTCATGACTATATGAATTACAGCGTCCGGAAATTGAGAATAAGCAACTCACGCAAATGAAGTAGAAGTCTACTCAAGTACTTTAATTATGAAGGAAGTAAGATTGCGCTTAACTTTTGATTTAAGTATAAAAGATTAAAAGTACCACCTATTATAGGTATCCATAAGATATTACTACATAATTATTCTAGTTCTATTACGTAATTAGTGTTTTACGTATACATATTTCAAAATATTTTTTTTATTATACAAAAACAGTTTAAAACTTGACAAAATTTTGTATACACTGTGGTTAGTGACGAGATGTAGATATATGCAAATTTGCGTCAAATAGACGTCATTGCACCGACAAGCGCGCTGCGGTTAGAAAACAGAAGAAACAAGGAAGTGGAATAATGGACGGTCTTCTAATACATGCTTTTATAGTAATTATATATAGCCGTAAAATGTAACATAAAATTGTCTGTGTAACAGAGGTGACGTAAGTGACGAGGGCATTTAAATAAGTAAAAGAAACCACTGCACTGCCGTATTTAACGCGTGCCGTTTTGCTCATATTTGGAAAAAAAAGTGTCAAAAAGAATAGACGAAGAGGTTACGAAGAGATATTTATATAGGTACACTTTAATAGTAAATACTCTTTGTTAGTCTATATATAGAAGTTATAATATATTATGAAACTTTTAAAATATTCAATAAAATTTTTCTTAAATGTAAAAAAACAACAAAAATATACATTTTTTTATTACATTAACGCTAAATATGAATATTTGTCGTGAAATACTAACAAAGAGTTGCACATCGATGAGCCAATATCTGTTACATGTAATGATTGCATAAAGCACACGTTCATTAGGAATCTCATTCTCATATCGACATAGTCATCAAATAACACATAAAATTTTGATACAATTGTATTACTAATAGATATTGCAAGAAATCGATCTGGTGATGAAAGATTTTAGAACTTTCACTTGAACTCATTCTCTTATTTATTATTAATATAAAAAATACACATAATGACTGACGTAGACATTAATTGTGGTTTTCTGGTGCTGAGGTGCAGTCGCACGTACATACGATAACCTGGATTAGAGAGTATGCACCTAAGGTTTAATTCATTGAAAACAATCGACTAGGCATTTATTATGACTATCATTTGAATAATAACTTCAGAAAGTTAAATATAAAAAAAACTAAATTAAGCTTTATTTTGTAAAGTAACAAAAATATCGATGCTCATTCAAAATATAATAACTTAGCTCTTTTGCGGCAAGAAATTGAAAGAAATTCAGCTCGTTGAGGCTACGTCTATAAATAGTAAAAAAAAAGATTCCGATGAATTGAGAACATCTTTTCGTTTGGAAGTCGGTTAAAAAAAGGTAAGTAGGCAAGTGTCTTCTTTAATTCGCGTATTTCTATAAAATTATTCTTCTACATTTTTTTTGACTTCTAGACATCCTATGTATAAATCCTAAAAACCACAAATTACCTAATTATATTTTTATTGATATACATATTTGCAAAAAAAACTAGAAAAAAAAATGGTTACGATTTAAAAATAATTGCGTGTTAAGAGGACGCGCGTACTTTACCTCTTCATACATGGTTCATACATAGGCCACATAGTTAACAACATTATTTTGTATTTAATATAAAAACTTTTAATAATTTGGTTTATATTATCGCCAGTAAAATAGCGAAACAAATAATAATTCATATATCAATAAATAAAAAAAAGTTACCTATAAGATTTACATGTATTTTATACCTACGTCACTAAGTATAAGATACCTATTATGTTAGACGCATAGAAAAGACTTACAGTCTACTTACGAACTACGTAATCATTTAGCTTACCCCATGTAATCATGTGTCATAATATCATTATCTACGGTAAGAGCTATTCTACATAAACACGCACCATTTTCACTAATTTCCATTTTGGATTTCCCAGTTTTTTCATCCCCTAATATCAATAGCACCTCATCCATTTGCAGTCAGCACAGTCATATCAACATATGCTAGAATAGTATAACGTAACAACACATAAAGAACTAAGGCCGCGAATAGGCCGTTTCGCAAGACTAAAATGAACTGACGGATTAAATAAACTCGGAACATTGGCAACCGAGTAGATAGGTTTTGCTCCAAACACGCGATCGGTACCTACGTAATGCTAATATCAATATGTACTTCGAAAAATAAATTGTAATTTTTAATTTGTAATTAAAAATCTTTACAATTTAATTACGAAATATAAGAAAAATGTATACGTAACATATACATTAAACACGTTAAAAGTAACATCTTAATTATTATCATTCCTTATAAAAGTGTGAATATTCATTAAAAAATGTCAACATACTATGCCCTTCTTTTTCTACACGTACGTATAAGTGAACCAGCATAACTTATGTGATTAAAAGCAGGTTGCCGCAACGGCTGAATTTTTGTGTCAACCAAATATCTATAAAATATTAGCACACGCGAGCACCAGGCTGTTCCTGGCACCCTGTTCAGCTTTGCCTTGAACATGCAACATCTGAGGGTAATAAAATTTCGTTATAAACTACGATATGAGGCTATTTATATGATATTATTTCACAAACGAACTTGTGCTTTTTGGCAATATTAATTCTCAGCGTTAGAGTTAATTATGATTACTTAAATAAAAGTAAGCTTTAATTTGGTTCATAGAATTACTATGTACATAAATAACTATGTCCTCCTAACAACGTGCTACCGTTAATATAGATCAGCCAGCAGAGGCCAGCCGTGGCGTAGGGGCACAAAGTGTCTCTGTAAGCATGAAAGGTGTGGCAATTTTCCCACTCCACACGAAATGCCTCCAGAATTCGGTGGAAAATGGACAACGGAGTGTCTTAACACTAGGTACTTTCTGCCTAGGATAGGCTGAAAGTATCGAATGCGAACGAGGTGTGCGGTATACGAACACATGAATAAATTCCCATAGGTTTCCTATTGAATTGCTGCGTGTGATTAAAATCAGTTGTATTGAACAATTAATACAGCATGGATGATTATTTCGTGCAAATTTAATTGTGTCAAATGCATGCCCCACATCGCATTGTCTCGGCGTGGGACGATCGTAGTACATATATACCTACGTACGTATTATTGTTCATATAGAGGCAAAGTACTGGTAAAATAGAAAATATCGAACAATAGTTTTAGTTTATAACTCCCGCGGTAACCAGTCAGACAGTATTTGTATTTATTGTCTTTGCCTGTAAGTTGCATTTTGGGTGTTGTTATTTAATGCTAAACGCGAACATTCTAAATAATGTTAATTAGTCTTGCAACTTGTCAAACAATCGCTAGATTAGGCTTTATTCTACTTTGAAACTGTGAATTGATCTTTAGTTTCGTTTAAACTGCAATTGCAATATCAATTATTAATATTATTAAAATTAAATCATTACAATTAAACTACTTAGTAGTGAAAAGTACACAGTGTATAATATTAAGTATAATCCATTGAACATCTATTATTTATATACTTAGATTACCGCTGAGTCCCACACTTAGCAAGGTAGGCAGAAGGCACCTGGGAAACTAATGTTAGGACATTTCCAAAGTGTTTCATCGAATTATAGTTTAGCCTCGTCACCAGAGCGAAGAAATGAAAATATTAAATAATATTGCATTGCCCCAAGTCGGATTCGAACACGCAACCGTCGCGTTTACAGTCGCTGCGCCACGATGGCCAGATTTCTCTTTACTCTCATGTTTCATAAGATACTGTACGCATATAAAAATGATAACACATCGTAGCAAGTCGCGACTCGGCGTCAAAACATACGGAACTAATATCGATTGTCGTTGAGATAAAACAGGTAAAATGTTAGCTCACCTAATATACTGACAACATCAGACGTCTCATACCCATAACTATGAAAGTTGATGTGTATATTTTGTATTAATGATTTTCACTTTAAAAAAACATTTGTCAGTTGAAAGTTTCAAATGTATGAAGTAATAATTGTGTATGTATAATATAAAATTTTAATTAAATCCAGAATTCAGCAGAAAGTGGGGAACGGAGTGTCTTAATCTAGGTTCGCTCTGCCTGTTCTGCTGTGTGCGGCATACAGTGTGAAGCTGATTTAGGTATAATGTATTCTACTAAAAAAAATTCTAGTGAGGCTATGAGGCACAAGCGTGCGACATAAAACGCGATGGTTCTGTGTTCGATTCCCACTTGTGAGAATTAAATATTTAATATTTTTCTATTTCTGTTAGTAACCTAAGTTATAGACCTCTATTCTTCTATTTTTTTATATATTTTGACCAACCTGTAAAAATAATATCATTGAAGGGAAATAATATCTCTTTTATTAATTTATTATTAATTTAAGATTAATTATGTAAATATAGTCCACAGTTTTGTTGCGTGTGAAAGGGAGTTCCTACGAAACCACACAGTAGTGAAGTGCCTGGTGGTGATTAGTGGTTATGGAGTAAATTTGTGTCTTCTGAGGAAAGCATTGAACCAGGTTCCCTTAACCCCATAAGTAAATATTCCCCCAAGGGATGCTTCAATAGAAAACACAAGTTAATTTCAGCACTGGTCGATGTTTTCCCATGAATATCCCCCTATGGCTCCTTCCTACCTGGTTCCGCAGGAATCGGAGTCGGATCCTGCTCCTCCAGAGCCTTCTATGTAAATTTTTATGTATATTATATATACCAGATCTAACAATATTAAACTATATATACACATATTTGTAAAATTATAGTAATTATTAATGCACTATGTTATGTTCATAATGCAAATGTTTATTGTTATTTGTGAAGGCAGTATTTTAACTAGATCTCTTTTTAAAAAGCATTTTCCTATTGTGTAATATAAAGTGTGTAAATCTTTTTATTGAAAATTGTTTATCCTCCATATAAGAGAACATTGGTGAAGTGATTAGTGTTCACCTAGTATGTTTGGATTGCCATAATTAAAGAATGAGAACTGATTTGAGATATAATCAGTAGATTTTCTAATATATTCATAAATTTTAATGTATTAATTTTTTTTCTAATTATATAAGTAGTAGTCTTCTAATAGTGTAAGTCTAGGTCATTAAGGCGCCATTTAAATTATTAATAAAGCGCTTCACCTAAAAAGTTTGTTGACAAGTAATTAGTGCATCATTAAATACTTCTTGATTGTATGACAGATACTATTTAATTTCGACTGCTGTTAATTAGTAACGTCTAATAAAATGTCTTAAATTTTACATACCACATTATAGTTGAAGGCTGCAGCGCCAGGTGCGAAGTACTCTCTATTTATTTTATCACCCATCACGACAGATAAATATCACTGTACGTAAAACATCCCTACCCGAAAATCACTCACAATCATTATTTTATACAAACTGCATCTTAAGATCCATAAATTTGTTGGAATTAATTAACTTGTTTAGAATAATCATACTTCATTAACCGTTGGGAGCGTCCGAACTAACATTGTTTAGAAACGACACTTTAAAAGTTAGTATTAATATTTTTAATGACTAATCATGATGCGCATGTAAACTATATAAGAAAATTACGATATTGAGATGTAAATAGTTTTTAAAAGTCGATAATATAACAATTCAATTTTTTACAAAATTAGTGTAAATTTTCTTGACAATTTGCCTTGACACACAAACGTATTTTCGGATAATCGACCCATTGTTACTATATAACACATTATTTTACAATATCAAGTCATTAAAACTATGTGAGACGATACTATATTATATTAAAGAAATATAACTAGTATATGTGTGGATATGATATATTTCCTTAGGATTTTTTTTCAAACTTAACATTTTGATTATTATCTTTTTTCTTCTATTTTTTTAGTATTTATTTCATTACGTGTATCCGATCAAACTTTACAGATAATTAAAAATAGGTATTTTCCTCACAGGTAAAAAATTGTAAAAAAAATAAATTGTAAGTCGTAAAAAATATTTAATATATTTAACACAGTAATATTACTATTATTATAAAGAGGGCACAAAAGAAGTATGTATATTACTTCTTTCGTGCCCTTTTTTTACTTATGTTAAACTAACATTGACTAATTCTTTGCCAAACTTTTAGTTTCCAGTTTACTTTTATGTAATTTAAAGAGATCGCGAAAGCTGTAAATAAGTTCGTCATCTCTGTAAATAAATTCGTAATTTCAATAAATAAGTTCGTCATATACGTTTGTTAGACAAAAGAAGTTCGTTATTTACGTGCTTGCCTGAAAGGAACATCAACACACCAAAGGTCTCGCAAGCGCTTAAATGACATTCAAGCTTTTGTAAATTACAATACACCCCGATTTTAGCGACATCTACTGGGTCCAGCTGACCAGGTGTTTTCCTATACCGATATAGGATAGGTACGGTTGAGGGTACTTTACAAAATAACTATATCTTTTTAATTGTTCTATATGTATGAACAAACATACATATAGAACAACGGTCTTTACAGTGTCACCGGGCGGGGAGGGTCGAGAGTAGCTCGCCCTTAAAGAAAAAATACGAGCTTTGATGGACGCTCGTGAAAGGGGTAGCTACTTTTTAAAACTCTCAAATCTATGCTAAAATAAAATATTAAAAACCATAAATAATTCGGAATTTCAAGATTTTCATTTTCTCAGTGGTAAGAAGACAGTGTTCCGTCACTCAACTCGCAGATCATACACGGAAAATGAGGGAGATGGAGTGTCTTAACACCAGATTCTCTATAACTTGGTATGCAGGATATAGCGTAAAGCTGATACAGTTTATATTGTAGTTCAAGTTTTTCAGTATAATGGACATTTAACCCTTAGATTCCTTCGGTTTCAGATAATTTGCAAAATTTTTAATGGGACTGATCATAACACGTTAATATTTAATTGAATTAACGTAATTGTTAATTTAAACTTGTTCAGTAATAGAGGAAGTAGGAGTAGAGAGGTAAGTAAATTCAAACAAGATACATATTTCCCATGTTTTATTAAAATATAAAACCATTCATATTATATTTGTGAAACCTAAATACCAATTATCCAAGCACAACTGATTAATATATGATTAATTAAATTAAATATAAAAAATAATAATATGTATGTGATTAATGACTGTAAATACGATGGTTGTGGGTTCAATTTAACAAAATAGAATTAGACACAAAAACAAATTTAATATACATATATAAGGTTATTGTTCATCTTTACAATATTTTTTTATATATTTTTCAATGTTATCAGGCCCAATTTTATCTTCAATCATCTTGAGGGATATGGCAAATACCTCATTGGCAATATCCTTGTCACGAGCCAAGCTCGACTCTTCACAATAGAAGCAATTATTGAAGTAAAGACCAGTAACCCCTTCTAACTCCATTGCCGTTGCTACATATACGGTTGTAGCGGCTGCCTGTTGCTGTTGACAAATAATAACAATAATAATAACACCATATAATAAAAAAATATAACTTAAAGTCCAAATAACTTAGCTAATGAGATAGCTGCCATGTGGAATATCAATGCGATTATTATTGTGCCAATAGTAGTTTCAGTTAACAGCTTAATAGTAAAAAGAATCGACCAGCATCTTCAGATTTTTTATATATCTAAATATATTTTTTAACCTTAATTTATATTTTAAAAGGTAGAGTTTTTAACTTGAATAATAAAAATATTAAAGTAGTGTATTAAACACATATAAAACTAATAAATCATCATTAAAATACATATATTACTAACCATTGAAAACATTTAAAATAGTTGACACAATTTTTAAGATAACTTTTAGAGAACTAAGTATTCTCTTCAGATTATATCTCTCGTTTTAGGGGCTATATGGCTGGGGGACTTAATTTTATTGCTTCATTCTGGTAACGAAAGAAAGCGCACCATTGATTTATGCCACTCATCACTCAATGTTTCGAAAATCTGGAGCTTGGAAAACGATAAGTCTTAACAATTCGTTCTCTTTGTCTAACTCGCTATATGCGGGATACATCGTAAAGTTAAAAAAAAAATATTTTGCTTACCAGAGACTTAGTAAATGGCCGAACTAATGCAAATAACAATTGATAGAACCACCAACTCTTAGGTAGATTTGTATAAACCATGTTACCAGGGTGTAATGAGTTCACTGCAATGCCCTTTTGCTTCCATTCTTCACTTAAAATCTGAAAAAGAAAATACAATAATTATAATTTTATATATAAATATACTATATATGTACTTGTTAATTTAAAAATATTTGTATTTTTTAAAATATATTTTATGCATTCTGACTACTAAGCCATACATTTTTATCATTCTATGTCGAATTTTTTATACATTTGTTGCACTTATTTATGCTATTGGCATTATTGTAGGATTTTTATATAATCTATTATTATTTTCAGACACATCATATAACACTCAATGTTACCATCAAATTAGCAATATGTTAAAATCATTTAAGCATTTTTTATCTTCACATTGAATACCACTTGCCTACCTTCAATATGAATATAACTCATGCAGAATACAGTGTGGAGTTAACAAAATAATAATTGTAATACATAAACTATGTGCCATACCTTTGCAGTGATAACATTATACAATTTAGAATTAGCGTATGCTGTCATTGTACTGTACTGTTCCTTGGGGTGTGCAAGATTTTGCTTTACAAAAACATTTTTTAGACTCGCCATTCTGAAATGATTGTTTTATAGGTATTAATAGATTATATTTTTTGTAGTTTCATGTTGTATCATTTCATCATAGCACATTTTCAGTCTGTTAAAATATTCTTATATGAGAAACAATGAGACTGCCTGAATGACCAGACCCTATCAAGATCAGGTCTAATTACAAATAAAAGTTTTTTTTTCATATAAGAACATATTAAGAGACTGATATCGGACACTGTTCCTCAATCACTGCTCAATTTTGCATTTTATTATGAAAGCAAATTAATTATTAGCTACTTAAAAAAACTAAAAATATTATTCTCTTGACTGGATGGTTAGATTTAATTATTTAAAAAAAAATGAGGACTTACCTATGAGATTCTGATGACAAAAATACAACTCTCGAGCCGTTTTTTAATAATGGTTCCAGTAATAATGCAAAATACATATGAGACAAATGGTTTACTTGAAAAGTTCTATCTAGTTTATCTTCAGTTTCTTCGTATAGCAGCCCAAACACTCCAGCATTTAATATTAACATATCCAGATGGCTGAAAATAAACAAAACTAATGAATGTTTTATTGTCTTCAGTTTGATTTCAGCTTGACATTGTATACAAGGCCTTGCATTGTATATTGTAACAATTTTTTTTAATATGATAGTCTTTGTGGGTCTTTAACACAACCACACAATATTTTTATAGTACAGTGTTTATTAATAAGTAATTCATTTTTTATAATATGGAATTCAAATATAGAAGTAACATAAAGTACAAATTCTATCTACATTGTTTTGGTTAAATAATATATTGTTTAGATCATTTACTGTTTTAAAAAATATGTAAGTATTTCTAAAATTTTTATTTCAATCCAAATGAATTAATATTACTGAAATAAAATAATTCATTTTAAAAAGGAAATAAAATTGCTAATTAATGACAATAAACCAATGTTGCGTTTGGGCAGAAAAAAGAGTGTGACTTTTAAGTATTCAGCATTTCAATTCAATTTCTAGCATATTTATTTTAGCTCTAATATTATTGTAGGAAAGTGAATAAGAATACTTACTCTGAAAAGACAGTTTTGACAGCCATAGCACATTTTTTGACACTTTTTAATGAACTTAAGTCCAGTTCTATTACTTTAAAATTATCATCTGATACATTTACTTCTTCAGTTATCTGTTTAATAGCTTTATGTGTGGCTTCTATGTTACGATTTGCCATTAATATATTACAGCCATGTCTGGCTAAAGATTTTGCTGTCTCATAACCAATTCCGGCATTGCAGCCTGTGATAAGGGCATATTTACCCGATAAGTCAATTCCATGTAATACCTGAAAATAAGAGTAACTTACTGTTTATTTGACTTCTTTGATTCATTTTAAAAGAAAACAATATATATATTTTTTTGGTGAAATATATATATTTTTATTAATGTTGTGGGTACTATCACAAATTTAGGGAAAAGAATTATTTTCATTCTACTATGCTAAAACAAATTGTGGTGTTGAAATTTACCACTCAACATAGTGTCTCATAAATTGAGTGGTGGGTCTTAATAGAAAGTTCCTTTTGCCTACTCTACATGCAGAATACAGCATAAAGCAAAGAAAACAGGTATATGTTCCAATATACCTGAAAGGCAGTAGAAGAACTATCAAATCGTTGCCTAAAGTCATGAACATGTTTTTTTTCTTCCCTAGCAAATGCTAAACGTGGGTCAATAAAGGTTTTGCTTCCAGTCTCTTGCTGAATATATATGGGTTTGTCATTTTCATCTGTACTTTTGCTCCAGCCAAATGGCAAGTCTTTTGGAATAACCTTCTTATGACCTGTGCGTGGATGAGTCCATTGTATTTTGTTATTACATGTACTATAATAAAAATAATAAAATATAAAATAATCAGTAGCAGTAAAAAAAATATTTGATTTCATTATTTATCGGAGTAATTACTTTACAAAATATACATTTCCATCTTCTGTTGATTTTTCCTCCCAACCCGGTGGAAGCTCATCTTCACTATCCGAATCAATTATGTTATGCATTTTTGATCAATAAATGTAAAATTTTAGTGAAGTGGCTGTTCTTTAGAGCCACTAGATAAGTATTTTTAAGCCTAATTGCCTGAAAAGAAGTTATTTAGACTATTTTAAATCTAATAGTATGGGAATTTATTACAATTACTAAATAAATAAACAATGAATGAATGAAACAATTTGACTTTGAAGTCGTCAGAATGATGTTGTTGTTGTTGTTTATATAAGGGATAAGGCGTCAGAATCACAGAACACATATACCCAACAAAAACACAGATACAGAACACATTTGCCCAAACCCAAAGTGACCCAAAGATAAATGATTATAATTTATGACAGTGACAATGACATTGACATACATGTATAGTCATCGTATATTAGAATAATATACTCGTTATAGTATACTAGCGGGCGCGCGCAGCTTCGCTTGCTTATTTAGGAGTGAATTCTATTAAACCACGAAACATGTGTTCAATGAAATATTTTTAAGAGTCCAAATTAAAAATTTTATAATAATCGGTGGCGTTTTAAAGATTTTTCCATACAATTCTAGAAAACCATGAAACACATATTCAATTAAATATTTTTAAGAGTCTAAATTTCAAATTTTATAATAATCGGTGGCGTTTTAAAGATGTTTCCATACAAACTTTCAACCTCTTATTTGCAGGGTGCAGGGGGGAGAATTCTAGAAAACCATGAAACATATATTCAATTGAATACTTTTAAGAGTCTGAATTTCAAATTTTATAAAAATTGGAGCCGATTTAAAAAAAAATCCATACAAACTTGCAACCCCTATTTCATCCCTTTAGAGTTAAAATTTTTCAAAATCCCTTCTTAGTGGATGTCCAGATTACAAAAGTAAACATCTGTCCAAATATCACGTTTCTACGCACAGCGGTTACGGCTGTGCGCGCGTCTTACCTCAGTCAGTGAGGACAAGTCCTTTTATATATATAGATTAGAATGTACTCTGTGATGGTTATCTTTACTGAAAACCTCAAACCTCAACCTCAAATTAATTTTAAAAAAAGATTACAAGTCGTCTAATTTATATAAATTTAAGGAAATTATATTTATATTTGTAGTTTTGAATTAGATAAACACTTGTAACATATAACTCTGTAATTTACTAGTATAGAAATGTGTTCGAAGTTCGAGAATAAGATGCTTTGGTTTTGCGTTTCGGTGTTTTTACACAACAAATCTATAACTTCAAAATGTTTGTCTGTCTGTTTGTTCTGTGTTTGTATCAGTGGCGTAGCTAGGGTATTTGGTGCCCGGTGCGGCTTTAGGACTTGATGTCCTTTAAAACTGTCTAAAAAAAAAACAGATTCAAAGCGTCTTATACTCTCACGTACATCAACCGTCAGACACTAAAATGTGACATTGGCTACCTTGAATTGAATTGAATTCTTGATATATGGCATTGGCTACCTTTAAAAAAAAATAATCGTCGACTTTGATGCCCCTTTCCTTTTGATGCCCGGTGCGACCGCACCGCTCGCACCCCCCTAGCTAAGCCACTGGTTTGTATAGACACATCTTCTGGACGACTTTTGTTTTCTCATTTCAATTAAACTTTTTTGTAGAGTAGCTATTAGGCCTGGACAGGATTTAACCTACATATTTTCGAAGACTTTCACACCTAATATATGATGATGTAACTAAATTAAAACCTTAGCATCCTTAACAAAATTTGTTGAGCGTGATAAATATTTTCCTTTGACTTAAAAATGTAAAAAAAAAAATTAGATCTGAAATCTAAATAACCTTAACAGTTCGCTACTCAACACGCAATGCCTCCGAAATCCGAATCCTACGGGGAACAGAGTGTCTTAACACTAGGTTCCTGCCTGCACCCTTTCATGTGCGGGATACAGGAGAAGCTGATAAAAAAAATTAGCGCCCTCTACCGAATCTCAGAAACACTGCTGGGCCCTGAGCTCTTCTGTCGTGTCGGAGTTGACTCGAATTTATATAATAAAACCGAATCACAGTAGATGACACTTCTTAGCATGCTTTACCGCAACGGGGACACTGTATGACTGAAAACGCGATGGTTGTGAGTTCGATTTCCACTTGACTTAAAGAATTATATTGGAACTACTCCCAAGATTAAGTACTATTGACACACTGGCCTTACATAATGTCACACAAGGCCCGCTCAGTCCATACTCTATAGTGCAGAAACTGCACTGCAGATTTCCAAGGCGCATCCGCTGTATTAGGTACATAATAGCGCTTCAGATTGTTTTGTAATGTGTGTCTTTCCAATATTCAGACGGCTCGTACTCATGGTACGTAATGCTTGCAAGCTTGTAAGTTGTAAGACAGAAGCAATGTAGGGTTATACATTTGCAACTACAGATTTGGCGGTTTTAGTTTAAATGCAGTTTAGGTTATATCATTTCATAACAAATCTAACCTAACCCTAACTAGGTACTCAAAAGATTTTACGGTTTTAAAAAAAACAATGACGCTTTTTCCGTATTTCGTTATTTACTAAAAATGGCGTTAACAAGAGGTAAACAAGTATTCAACAAGAAATCCAAAGTCATAAAAATAACAGATTTGGCAGATATTTTTTAATTAATAACCCGTTTACCTCTGGTTTTGCCGGAAATCTTTTTCTTATTTTTTTCTTGTTTTTCTAGTATCGGGCAGCCCGGAAGCTCCTTTTATTATGGACATGTTTAGGCCTATATATATATAAATAACTAGCGGCCCGCTCGCGGTTTCACCCGCGTGAACTATATTATTATTAATTTCTGTCTCCATGACTACGTCCTAGTGACGTCTATGCAAAATTTAAGACTCCTAGCATTTGTAGTAACGAAGTTTCATACAAACTTTCGACCCCAAAAACAACCCCTTAGAAATCGAATATTGCAAATTCCCGTCTTAGCGAGCACCTACGTCCTATAAGTAACTCCTATGCTAAATTTGAGATTCTTAGCACTTGTAGTTTCTGAGATTTCGTGATGAGTGAGTGACCTTTCGATTTTATATATATAGATAAAAGCATGATACATTTTGATGGTATAATTCTATGGATCATAGGTATATGATGATATATGATGGTAATAAAGATATTCAGCACCTTCTTTTCCTCTTGCTACCAAAATGTAACACGCCTTTATTATTTATTAAGTGTTATATTTTTTATTAGAGCTAATTTATTTGTAACTTTTTATATAATTTAATTAACAAATAATAAAAGCTTGTTCTTAAAAAAGGTTTTTTCTTTATTTTTTTTAAAAAGCTATGTATCCGAGCGAAATACCTATTGAAGTAAATTCAAATTTTAAAAAGTTTATTACCTTTTTAAGATTATGTTAATACAATTTAAATAACAAGCTTAAAAAGAATATACGTAAAATAAGACGAATACAAAAATTAAACAAGTAAAAATAAGACAAATCGGTAAAAGGAGTGAGGCTCCGCGAATGCTGTGAGACGTGTTGTCTTCAGCGCTGTTTTTCAGACTCATCCTAATTGACAATGTTTAAATAAAATTAAATGTATACAGGAGGGATGCGATTATTGGTAACAACAATTCGTGCATATTATAACTTTAAAAACATAAACTTTTATTCTATTTGTTATTACTATCCAACGAAATACAGTATGAATATAAGTTACAAAAAACCAATAATAAAGAGAAAACAAAAAAGTAGAAAACAACTCATGATATGTTCCAAAAAGAAATAAAAAATAAAAATAAATAAATAAAAAAATATTTCACATTCCAACAGGAGACAAAACCAGAGTTTATATTTAATTAGAGTTAAAAGACATGGACATTGCCTGCTTATCCAATGTGGCTTAATAAATAAATATAGTGCATTTGGTAAACAAAAAAAATAATATAAAGGAAAACAATAAATAAATAAACAATCATATATCCATCCATACCTATATTATAAATTCGAAAGTAACTCTGTCTGTCTGTCTGTCTGTCTTTTACGCAATCAGGGCCAAACCGCTAATTCAATTGTGATAAAATACTCATATAGAGATACTTGAGGGTCTCGGGATGAACATAGGATACTTTTTTTCTCATATTTGTAATATTTTCGATATATACCAATATATTAAAATACTTTTTAATTTGTCATGCAATTTATTCCGCCATGTTTATAACAACCGCCGTTGCTAAGCAACGATTTGCAAAGTTTGTTGTTAGAAAACGTCACCCAAAATGAGCTCGCTTAACGCATCTCTCTATTGAAAACTGAAAATAATTTCATAAATATATTTAATAAATAATCGTATAGTTCAAGCAGGCGTAGCCGCGTTCGAGTCCACTTGTATTAAATAAATAAACAAGTATGAGTATTTAAGACACGGCTTACTTTTATTGTAATAGGTATATGTTTCTGCAATTTTCTTTTTAAAATCATAAAAGAGCAGGTATTCACTCGCAATGGTGGAGGCAAATTACTCCACACCTTCGATGCCGCAAATTTAAAAGTTCCTTTAAAACCCTCGGTCTTGTGTTTCGGGATTGCAAGTTGTAACATGTTAGTAAGTAACGCGTTTACTGCCATCATCTACTTCGGAAGCAGTATTAATACTGAAAAACTGTATAAACAGTTGTAGACAAAATGTTGTGTTTAAGAACGTATCACCAGATGATCTGGTCAAAACTTTCAAAAACCTTAATTTGAAGAAAACTGGTGACTTATGGGTTATGTCTGTTGAAGTGCTTAACTCTATTAACTATATATAAGGAGATGTTCCTACTGACTGAGGCAAGACGTACTCACAGGCGTAACGGCTGGTGGTAGTAACGTGAAATTTGGACAGATAATTATTTTCCTAATGTGGCCTCCCACTAAGGGAACAATTTTTGAACAATTTCAACCCTGTTGGGGTGAAAAAGGGGTTTTAAGATTGTATGGAAAAATATTTAAATTAGCATCGATTTTTAGAAAATTTTAAGTTTAGACTTAAAAATATTTCATTAAAATGTGTTTCATGGTTTATTAGACACCCTAAACTGAAAATATTTTCATAAATATATTTAATAAATATTCGTATAGTTCAAGCGGACGAAGCCGCATGAGTCTGCTAGTACCTAATATGGTTCCTTATCTTGATTTAAAACTCTGTAGAATCTGGTTCTTTTTCTTTTTTTTGACCAAATGAAATATATCAAAATAGTGCCGCTTAACAAAAGTAGAGATAGATTTAACCCTGGAAACTAGTCTACAGACAGATCTCTGTTTTACCGTATTTAAGTAAAATATTTGAAAAAAAATATTTAACTAAGTAACTCATAATTTTCTTAAATATTAACAATTATTTCCATAGTGAGCAAAATGGTTTCACCAAAGACAAGTCCACTACTGGCGGGGTGCGATGCGGGTGCTTCCTGTGAAAGACGAAGCGCCTACGAAGGAAATAAAAAGAAAATTGAGAATTGTACATAGGTTATTCAAGATTCTAAAAGAATTACGTAAATATGTAACGACCTTGCGATCTTTCGATAAATAATCATCAAAAAATATTTGCATCAAATTAATATCGTGTTTTTAAAAGTCTACAACTTTTATGACCTTCAACATATCTGACCTGATTTAATGTTTTATTCATTAGGACTTTAAAAAAGTTATGTCAATTTAAAGTACTTAGTTCGACAAATTTGCAAATTGCCGTAATAGTTATTTTATACAACTGTTTTACTGAGTTGTGTGAATCTTTAGTTTTCAATTTCTTTATTAATATTTCTATTTCAAGCGAGCATAGCCCCGCACGGGCCCCTCAGTACACAATAAAACAGTAAAAATATTTTGAATGTACATTTAGTAACAAGGTGGAGGTTAGAGTAAAAAAAATACTCAAATCGAATCAAATAATCCAATATCGAAATTTCATCCAAAATAATTAATCGAATAAATTATTCGAATAACTTCTCCTTGTTTTGAAAGTCGGTTAAAAATACAGTTTTATTACAAACAAATACAGATTTATTATAAGTATATTAAGTATAGCTATATATTTATAGACAAACTAATGCCTTAAAATTATTTAAATGACGATAAGTTACGCTCGGTTGCCTTGTGCTTTCCGGAAAAAAAAATCGAGTTAAGCCCTAAAAAAGGTAATATTATAGTTTTGCCACTACTCTAGTATTTCCATTTTCGTGTCGAGGCAAGTCGCGTCGTTGAGTATTACCGGTCAATGTCAAGTCGGCAGAAATTGTGGAGCTAAAAAAGGTCACCTAATCAATATTACTAAAATAGAGCGGGAAGACATAAGGATATACAGGGTGGAATTGTCAGCGCCACTTTAAATGAAACCAGAGTTTCAATTACTCTATAAAGCCTAAGTAATTCAGAAAAAAAAATCCCAAAAATAAAAAAGTTATTTTTTTAAACAAAATAAATAATAAAATTATCATGTTAAAATAAAACGCCATTTGTAAAGTATAACATAAACACGCACAGACTTACCTGTCAAAGCGGCAACGTCGCACACGTATGTGTGCGTCACACGAAATACAGGTATGGATAAAAATCGTGAAATCAAAAAAAATCCTACGTCCAAACTGTTAAGGTACCTTGATTAATTTCTTTAGCTCTGGGTTTGAAATATTTTACCCTATATGCAGTTTCAGTAAAAGGAGCGCTGCCTCTTCCATGTATAAATAATTAATAAGGCTTAAAATTTTTTCTCACGTTATCATAGCTTATATTTTCATTTTCTCAATTTCAAGTTTTAAGAGCAACTTTGACTTGGTCGGAGTCAAAGCTCAACGATGCCGTCCATCGACAGGTATAAATACATACGACATAAGCTCTTGACGAGACTAACTGAGGAAACCGCGGCGAACGCGTAGTGTCTCCAAGCGTACTATAAGTAAATCTAAAAAATATCTCAACATGGACAATGCTGAACTATATAATAAAAGTAATAGTTTACCAAAAAGGGATGCATTCCAATGTTTAGAAGAATATGCACAGAAAATTAAATGGAAAAACGACGGGAACGCAGTTTTAGATATTGGTAGCGGAGATGGAAGTGTTACAACAAATATACTAACAAAATTTTTACCCAGTAATTGTACTAGAGTCGTGGGAAGTGATAAAAGTGAAAGAATGGTACAATTCGCAAACAAACACTACGCGTCCAACCTTATCAACTTCACCACCCTCGACATAGAGGGTGACTTACCCGAAGAATTGCGAGGAAAGTTTGATCTCGTTTTTTCTAGTTACGCTCTACATTGGATAACACAGCAAGAGTGAGTACTTAAATAAGTTTTACATTTTATTGCACGATAGATATATTTAAATAAATAAATAAATCAGCTTCACTCTGTATCCCGCACACAGTAGGTTAGGCAGAGGGAACCTAGTGTTAAGACACTAAGCTTAAAATTGATAGATATATTTAAATCAAATAATAAATAAATATAAGGAAAGAAATTTACCATTTATATGTTTCAGGTTAGCATTCACAAATATATACAATTTATTGACGAAGGGTGGTACTTGTCTACTTATATTCTTAGGATACATGCCCTTGTTTGTTATTTATAGAGCTTTAGCTCGCCAAAAAAAATGGAAAAATTGGTTGAGAGACGTTGAAAATTGCGTGACACCATACCAGGATTGTCAGGTGATTAAAAAAATTTAACATCATTTTATAAATATAATTTCCTAACTCTTGGACCCAATATTAAATTTGTTAAATTCGATTTTAAAGGATCCTGAAAAAGAAATTGAGAAAATGATGACATCTATCGGATTCAGCAATGTTGAAGTACGTTGTACTGAAAAATCGTATACATACATCGGCTTGGATGCTATTAAAAGTAAGTAAATTAATATCATGAATATAAATATTTGGTTGACTAATATAAGTCGAGGCCAGTCGTGGCGCGACTGGTTGTGGGTGCGATAACTACTCGAGGAAATTAAATATTTATTTAAAATTATATTTCCATTTCTTCGCCCTGGTGTCGAAGTAAAAGCGGGACGTTGAGTTCCCCCACTCAAAACGCAATGCCTCCAAAATTCGGCGGAAAGTGGGGATCGGAGTGTCTTAAAACTAAATGCCCTCTGCCTGTCCTGCTTAAATATTTGGTATCATTTTTCTTAGGATTGGCTGAAAGTTTCTGTATTCTGCACTTTTGCTACTTTTTAAGACGTTACGCTCAATGTTTTACAAAAAAATAATTAGGTACGCATGTCGTGTCGACCTGGGTTGCTTGAAATAAAATAAAATAAAAATACTTGTATTTGAACGACAATATGGCGTGAAAAACAAATAGATTTATTATATATTCCCTAGAACATAATTCAAAATTGTTAATTAGCAACCACACCGTGGCACAATAATTGGTTAAAAATATAGCAGAGCTTTCTTAAAAATATAATTTTTAAGTATATTCATTTTTGGTAACAGATATTTTAGCATCGATCGATCCGTTTAAACTACCGCAGGAACTGATAGAAGATTTCCTAGAAGACTATTTGAAAACTGTTAAAGATTTGAAACTCACAGACCACGAACACTATAATGAAGAAGGTTCAGTCAGAACGAGAAAGGACTATCGTCTTATCACGGTATTTGCCCAGAAATAACTAGTAGAAATTGTTACAGTATATGACATATTACTTATTATAAAATATTTTGTTCATCTCCCAATGCCTAATAGTACAATATAAAATAATGCACTAGAAGCAAATGTATATACACAAAAAATAGGAACACGTATACACGCACGCATAGAACACACACATACATACACACCCACACACACACAACAAACACACCCGAAAATACATGTGTACGTGGACAGATGTCTTTTTCTTTTTTGTTATTCTTTTTACTTTTGTCAAAAAATGTAGATTAGTTTTAAATATAATTTATTTTTGAAGAATAAGATGGAGAGATTGTCCTGTTTCATTTTTACCCGCTCAACATCTCAAGGATCAAGATGACTTGAATTTCAGGAAACATTTATTACATGATGGGTAATAAGTTATACAAGATGTATAATTTTGATTCCTCCGTATTATTCTATTTCATTGTCTAGTTTAAATTAGTGAATATAAAAGCAAACAAAATAGTTTTAACTTTTATCAAGAGTGTTATTGAAAATTTGTAGCATTCGACATTTTTTAGCAAAACATACAAAAACATAGAACTTACAACTAGGTAACAACAGCCTGAATCCATCGAAATTCTACAGAACACTTGAGTAGATTTAATTGGTTAAAAAATGGGTGGTTGGTTTTTTAGTTCTTAAATATAAAATAGTTTTGTTATTTTTTTACATAATATGTTAATAATTCTTTGGTTAGTTCTGTATTGTATAAATAGATTACCAGATTTCGTATATCCTGGTAGTATATACATATAAAAAAATATAAGCTAATTAGAATATGTAAATGTATAATAATATGTGATTGTAATTGTAATAAATATTGTGTGTGATTGTAATAAATATTAAAATTATATTTTATTATTTTTTATTTATTAACCAACATAGTATAGTTACTAGCGGCCCGCCCGCGGCTTCGCCCGCTTTAAACTACATGATTATTCGTTAAATAAACAGATTTGACTGACAGTCAAATGTGTTGTGAAGTCAATGAATAATTTAATTTACTCGTTTAGAAACAGCATTAAATACATTTTAAATTACTGTTTCCCTGAAAATACCCACCTAACTTAACTCTACAAATAAGAAAAGGCTTAAAAAATTACTAATTTTGTCAAATCCCGGAAATATGAAAAAAACCGGTATCCCGGGATTTTTCTGAAGTCGATCGATAGATCGATCGGTTCCGATATTGCAACCCCTAGTAGTTACCCAGGTATTATTATTTATAAAAAAAATCAATATTTCTAAATTTTAAATTTTGGTTTAAGATCTTGTTTATAGTTATTACTAGCTGCCCGCTCGCGGTAACACCCGCGTGAACTATGTTATTATTAATTTCTGTCTCCATGACTACGTCCTAGTGACGTCTATGCAAAATTCGAGACTCCTAGCATTTGTAGTAACGAAGTTTCATACAAACTTTCGACCCCAAAAACATCCCCTTAGAAGTCGAATATTCCCGTCTTAGCGAGCACCTACGTCCTATAAGTAACTCCTATGCAAAATTTCAGATTCCTAGCACTTGTAGTTTTTGAGATTTCGTGATGAGTGTGTGATCTTTCGATTTTATATATATAGATGAGTACTATTTAAATATTTGTATTTAACTCATTAAGTATCTGGGTTATCACTTCGCAGTCATCGAAGATCATTTGGTAGCCTATGTAGAGCCCATTTGCTCTTCTTCTCAAAAAATAAAACAGAAAATAATGAAAACGTTCTTAGATCTTTAGGTAAATAAAATAAAAAAAAGAACTTATATATAAAAGAAATTATTGTTTAAATTAATAGAGGCAGAATACATCCAGGATGTAATAATTATGATGAACATACCTATTAGATCGTTGTTCAAATATACATCCGTTCAAATATACGCCACAGATTTTTATAATAATTGGATTTTGGAACTTGACTTTTCCTCATCGAATGACAAGTTTGTCAGGTGTCACCTATAATAGCCATTATTTTTATTTCCTTAATTTAATGTATATTTACATTTTACTTACGTCGTAAATACAATAGAATAATAGAATAACATTTAAAGCCATATTGAACTTAACAGTCCTAATATAAGTCACACGTTTGTGCTACTGCGCCACGACGACCTGATTAGGTCATTTAAGTTTTTTGGGAGTTTATTTGATTTTGCTCGCAAAATGATATTCAGATTTTTCCAGCGTAAACTTCGATCCCGATCGTAAATCTTGAAATGTGGGCGTTTTTATCAATAAACTAAAGAGTTAGTCAATTCAGTAGAACAGTTGTAATAACTGTTACGGCAATTACTATTATTTACAAATTTATATATTATACGTATATATAGTACATTATACGTATATACCTAGGTTTTTTTTTCATTTCATGATGTTTATCCATACCTGTATTTCGTGTGATGCAGTTACGCATAGATACCAATAACATATACACATACTACTATAAAAATAAAGGTTAAACTTTAAACTTTATCGCCAATACCTACGACTCGATTTCGGAATAAGGCGTGTGCGGCGGTGTCCTGTCG
This sequence comes from Heliconius numata, assembly GCA_016802625.1. Lineage (NCBI taxonomy): Eukaryota > Metazoa > Arthropoda > Insecta > Lepidoptera > Nymphalidae > Heliconius > Heliconius numata. The sequence continues at coordinate 980,825 of JAEBDU010000106.1, read as the reverse complement.
ATACGTGTGATAGTATCTTAAAATTATACATTTATTGTATTATTCTAAATTTTATCGTTAAGAATATTATAATACTAAAATAAAAAAAATATGAATTTGACAGTATCTTAAAATAATACAATTTATTAGAAGTATTTTGACTAAATTTATGATGGTGGTTCCCCACCATCATCGGTCGGTAGTTTATAAATTGAAGTGCAGTGCTTTGTAAAGACATTCTGTGACGAGCTGCCGGACTGAACAGACGTAAGTGCTGCTTTCTATTGATTCTTTTTTTAAAATGACTATTTACAGATAAATTATTGTGCCTTTGCTTATTATTTCTATTATTTAACTGAATATAAATTATCTTGTGCTTTTATTTAATATTTCTATTATTTATTTAATTATCAAATATATAATGATGTATTTACTGAATTTATTAAATAAGGGAAATATAATAAATTAGTTTATGAATTATGTAAATTGGTATATATTCAAAATTGGTTTTTAAAGGACAAACATGTATGGAATTAATGTCTATTAAATGTAATAGACGATAGCGGTTAGCTAATGTAATAAATTGTACCATTGATTTTGAAAAGAGCAACTGTTGAGTTTCTTGCCGGTTCTTCTCGGCAGAACTGCTTTCCGAACCGGTAGTAGCTTTTTGTTCATATGTTCATTCGACAATTCAAAGTGCTTATAATAAGTCTATTTGAATAAATATTATTTTGAATTTATGATTTGTTTCTCTTATCCCGTCCATATAAAGCAGTTATAAGAATTTAAATAACTTTTCAGTAATAGATTATTTTTATACATTATAAATTATTAAACACTTAAATATTATATATTTTTACAAATATTATATATTATATATTTTATATTATTTTTGATATATTTTTATTATAGAAATTAATAAATTCTAACAAGTAATAGATTACTTTTATATAACATAAATTATTTAATACTTGAATATTATATATATTATATATTATTATTGATATATTTTTATTATAGAAATAAATAAATTCTGACATCAGAAGTGGGATCGTATAGCCATAATTGTTAACACCTATTTGTACAAGTTTCAGAATGGATGCTGAAGCAATAAGTGGTCTTCTCCGAGCAATTCGCGATGCCGTTACTGCTACTCATCAAAAGGATGATGACATTGCACTACCAGTGTTTGACCCCGATCACAACGACTGTGGAGCCGCCAGCTGGTGCAACAGTGTGGAGTCCCTCGCTAAGGAGTTGA